>JAUUIK010129043.1:0-13533 GCA_032270385.1 Urticina crassicornis | reverse complement strand
GACTTCGTGCCCAGGGGTAGTTCTTCTGGTAGCGAGAAACGAGCGACAGAATTTTACCCCTGGGTTCCCGAGGATGTTAACAGGAGAGCTAACGAGATCTTATCTTTTCAGCAGAGCACGACTAAAGTCCCAGAAGATATTTCTCCAAACAAAACAATAGACTCCACTACTCCATCGGAATCACCATCTAAAACAGCAACCGTTCCAGAAGAACTGTCCGCCATCCAATCCATCGCCGATACATCTTTTCCGACGTACGACGATCAAGAACCGACTCTGAGCGAAAGAGTTCGGAAGAGATCGTTTTCCGAAGGTGAAAGTGACGAAGGAGTACCGAGTGGTTCCGTGGCTGTTAAGTCCAAGGGTTCGCCCACGTCGAGTGACTCATTTGTGATGCAACAGCTGAAGAAACTTAAAAGTCAATCAAGTGAAAGGTTAGAACTTATTCTTTCAGTTAATATTGTTTATATTTAACTATAAAAAAATAACGAAGAAACGAAAGAATAACTTTGGTGGACAAAAATAAGCGACGCACAAAAAAATAGATTGAAATAATTTTCCTTGTCGTGGACCCCTCGTTCACTATCAGCTCATAGGAATCTCAACCCCATACTCTAACTCTTAAATAGAGCAAATTTCTAAACGAATCAGCGAGCTACACCTGTAATAGACCATTTTACAGTTCCCTCCGCCATCTTGAAAGGTAACCAAGCCTTTGCATCAAAGTGAGGAATGATAGAGACCTTTTCAACACGTTTAATAATTACTCACAAGTCTCTATTATTGCAATGTCACCTCTTCCTCGCTTTGATGCAAAGGCATGGCTACATGCAGGGAATAGAAAAAAAGGTTTATTCCGTTATAAGAGCGGGGGCTTTATAATTTTCATTATTTTACAACAGCGCGTTCTTTTCTGACGAACGTGCATCTCTTTTAATGAAACTCGTTTCCGGGAAGGAAAAAGCGAGTGGGATTTCTTAATAACAACATCAAGAACATGTTCTTTGACACAAGCCGTCATTCGAATCAAGTTACAAAATAAGTGGTCTACACTGAGCAAGTCAAATTAATGGTTTACAGTAGACATTATCAGTCGGCGGGAAAGAGAGAATTATTCCTTCTCGTAACGAGATCGCTCTCTTTGATCTAGAAGAAAACACTAATTAGCTATCTATAGAAACGAATATGTTACTGGTTACCTAACGATTCAAGTTTATATGTAGACAGATTTTATATATATCAGATTTTATCAAGTTAGTGTTTATATATTGTTAAGGTTACATGTACAAGTTATATTGAGTGATTTGTGTAGGGTAATCGCTCGTTTAATGGAACAAAGTAAATGTTTTTATTAGAGTTTTAGAGAAATATAGTTTATATTTTATATTGTTAAGGTTACATGTATATGTTACATTGAATGATTTGTGTAGGGTAATCGCTCTTTTAATGGAACAAAGTAAAGGTTTTTATTTGAGTTTTAGAGAAATATAGTTTATATTATATATTGTTAAGGTTACATGTACATGTTATATTGAATGATTTGTGTAGGGTTATTGCTCTTTTGAATGAAAGTCAAGCTGACCAGATTTATTTTGGATTTGAAAAACCGTATGACGTTAGGAATGTATTTATGTACACCTTCAAAAGCTAAGAGTATGTGTAATATCGCGTTTTTTTTCTAGCGTAAGCTGTTAAAAGTCTAGAGATTTCTCTTTATGATTAAACAAATATAAACGATTTTCCTTTCCCACACACTTGGACACCCTAGAAACGCTCATTTGAAGTATTTTTTAATTGTTATGGAAATTTAACAAGAAGCCAATATAGTGTTGGGCGCCGTTAAAGACTGTGGGACTTCAATGCGCTCTCGTAAAAACGTCTTCAACGTAAAACTATCCTCTTAGCTGTGTCTGCTTGAAATAGTTCTCTTTTTTAGTTTCGAGGTAATTTTTGGGACAAAAACGGAAATTCAAAAACTGAATTCTATAAATAAGTAATTTTAAGTTTGGAATTCTAAATTGAGCTTATCGCATTCTTTTCATTGTTATTTCAAGCTGTCATTGAAATTATTTATCATTTAGAGATCTCATTACTTAAAAGTTGTACATCCGCCTACGTTTAACGTGTTCATGTTTTCTGTTTATGGAATTGTGTCACGCAAAATGTCACGCAATACCTATGTAAGCCTAGAAAAGAAAGAGCTGTTTAGGGACTGGTTATATATTACTATGGGGGGAGGGGTAGAGATCATGCCCCTCTCCTACTGCAGAACATTGTCACGCCGTGGCTATATGGCGATCCCAGGAGAACAAATTGTTGTTTTTACCTCATCAATACTCGTTCTGGTACTCGTCAGGGTGAGGCTTGCCGGGCAAAACTGATATTTTGTTTCTGGCCAACATGGCCGCGGTGTGATGAAGGTGAATCGTACATCTCTTCTCTGATCAAACACGATGGACCCACCCCACCCCTCCCCTGTCTGTTTGTAATCAGGCGTTTAGTAGGAAAATGAGTCAGTTTTAGAAGATATTTCGTAATTTCTTTTAAAAGTGAAGCCTTCCGTTGTAATCTTACGTTAAGAAGACATTCAGGAAATTAAAAACTAAACTTCAAGTGACCATATATCCCCCGAGGGGTTTCGCTTCTTCCTACCTCTTTAACAATCGGCCACACTTACTAATTATCCTTCCGATCTATTTGCATTCGTTTTATTCTCCTTCTGTCTCTTCCACTCGATGTCCAAGAGAGTGTTATTCATTACTTTTTCTTTAGACATTCCAGAACTTCCCAATTTTTATCTCATTCATTTTTTCAATTTATTTTCTTGATTGTAATTTTTCGGTTGATTTATTTGAATTTTTTATTCTGTCTCCAAGGCCAACGGAATACGTTGTCAAATACGTGAATACAAATTAGCCGTGATTAAAGATGCAATCACTTGCAGCCAGAGAAAATTCAACTCGTTTGCATTGACGATTCTGCTTCAAGTTTAATTTTCTTACGACGAGGACGAACGCGATTGGGTTGGATAATAATTCCGTTAATTAACCAGACTAAGAAGAAGCATACCTATCCAAGTGGAAAAATAAAAATACCCGTTACGTAATGTGATAGTATTAGCATAGAATAATAAGCGAAGTTTAATATTAAAATAATTTTTTAAAGTATAAGATACATGATCTCTTCTCTCGTCCATTCAATTCCCATTTGTCATTTACTCCACTCATTCATTAGTTTTCTCGACATTACATTTCAAGTCAGATCTATAAGATGTACATATATGGAAGAAACCCGTACCCACCTCACGATGGGTGACCTTCAAGATACTCGCCCAGGCCTGTCCAAATAGCTCTTTGACGGCGTCACTTACAGATCAAAGTTTTCAGTTTTAAGTCAATCACGAAAAGATGAAACCAATCTATACTTGAAATGACAAGAAAGGGTCCAATCAAAAACTGAGTTGGTATGTCAATCAATTGTCGTTCTTTTTTGTTTTAAATTTCCAATATCGATTTATTTTTTTATATTTCTTAGTATCAGGCTGATAAAGTCAACACTTCCTCTTTCAGAAGCTCTTAAATCTAATTTTGTAGTCTTTGGTAAATTATACTGAGCGTAGAATGGACTTTAGTACCAGTGAAGTGTGTGTATCAATAAGGATTACATCTCTTAGCTTCTTCGTTTATTTGATTGACTAACTGTCAATATAATATAACCAACTCTGACTTACTCAAAGATCGCACAAATCCTGCTTTGAAAGTCTCTATGGGAAGTCTTTGTTCAAATTTTAAAAATATTTAAAACATCATGACTCGAAGCTCACTTAACTTTATCCACCGATTTCTCTGGTAACCTGATTTCTCCAGCTGTCGTGTCGATTTGGATAACATAGTTTTAAGCCGAAGAAATGCCGTTTTTAGGGATTCCATCATAGTGATGTCACGAAAAATACATTATAAATATTTAACATTGGTATTCCATGTCACGTTTCTCTAAATTGGTTTATTTAAATTGCTATTATAGCTGTTGAAGAATTTAGCTTGTCTTAACTTATGGTCCTTATAACAAGTTGTATAAAGATGTCACCGTCCTAGAACAGTAAGTCTAAGGCCAGATGTACTCGCTAGGATCCCGCTTGGTATAAGATGGAAATTGGTATATGCATTCATCTGTGTTATTATCAATTTGGTAATTCTGTATTATGCTCTGTTTTACTGTAAAGTTTTTTTCAAGGTGAGTGTGTTAGTATTGTAGTCAAATAACAAGGCTCTCGGCGAACGAGTTTCGATTCAATTTATAGCTTGATCAATTCAAAAGGAGTTACTTGAAGTCCATTCTGTATACCATCGCAAATGTTTAGATTTGAAATTATTCATGCAGAAAGCCAACAGATATTGAATTTAGCTTCTCGACTTGTATTGATTATCTTGATATTTGGTCACTTTTGCATTTTACTAAAGGATCATAATTAAATTTTTACATTTTCACTACAAGACCTGTAATTACTGTCAGTTTAAATGGCTGAGCAAAAGAAAATATTTATAAGTTACATGGCTTAAAGTTGATTTTAATCCTGGATTTTGTACTTGCTGAACGAAATGTTTCCAACACGCACAATCACCTAAGTGCTACAAAAAGCGAATATCTCCCCCAAAAGCTAAACCTCTTTCCTTCACGTTTTACTTTATATTATTTTGCTGCTAAAAAAATGACTTTTTTTGTTACAAGAAGCAGGTCTGTTTATACTTTTTCACACACGTTCAAAATTGCTATTGGTCAGTATTCAGCTGAATATCGTCGAGTAAATCTTTGACCTCTTAAATTGTCTAATATATAATTATTTAAGATGACATAACCCTATTTTAAGATCCATTCAATTATCTCGCACACCAACACCTTAAAAATGAAGGAATTATCTCCAATTTGTTTAAGTGAAATTTGAAGATAGTTGAACTGAAAATAGTAACAGATAATCTCAAAATGGTGATAAGTTTTGTATTACTGAAGTTTTTTGTTTTTATTTTTTACTTTAGCGGTTGAGTTGTGATCATTAATAAATGGTAAAGCTCACAAATACCTAACGCAACGACTCCAGAATAACGTCACGCAATCTAACTTACACGTTACAAACTGGACAAATGAAAAATATTTCGATTTTCGGTTCTTTTAAAAAGTGAATATTACGTGATCGACCGGAAGTTATTAAAACCGGAAGTATGTGGTTTTATTTTTTTAACCGCAATTTCAAATCTCTGTCTCAGTAGCTTGAAATACGGGTTTACGAATTAGTTACGTATGCTCTGCATTTCCGTCTTTATCGATATCTTCTTTTCCCCAACTGAATTGCTTTAAAAATGTACCATCTTTGTACATAATTTAATAGGTAAGTCTAAGCTTCATTGGCAGAAATTCGCTGTGTTGGTTTGTGATGAATATCTAAACACTTTATCGATTCAAACAAAGCCTTTTCTCTTGACCGCTGAATTGAAAACAAAAGTCGTTTGTTTATGGTTGTCTCCTCATGGCGTGTTTTGAAGGCCATCGGTGAGTGGAATTTTGTAATATTTTATAACACAGATACGTTTTTTCTTTAATTCCTACTTCGAGGTCTTTCTCTTTGTTCAGCATTTTTAATCCGATAAAACAGTCTTTCTGTTTTGAAAGCCACTTAATTTGTATTCATGGCCAACAAACATGTTGATAATTTCGATTTCCGAGAAATTCATATTTTGAAACTCACACAGTGTTCAACACAGAGGAAACGGGAAGGGCCCGCCGTTAATTGAGAAAAATTAACCTATTTTAATCTATCATAATAACCTAAAACTTAACTTTTGTGGACAACAAGCCGTAGGCAATGTTAGCTTAACAGTAATATAGCTTTGTTATTATTTTAAACAATCTAATATAACAAGTATTAAATCAAAATATTAAAATCAAAATAATACACAGACTAGAAACACCGACCACAGGGTACCCAATATCTCTAAAAAGGGATTTTTTAAAATATTGTTAATTAAGATGAGAACTTTTCTTAGCAACTTTGTAGATACTTTATCAAGAAAAGGCCTTCGTAGAAATCAGTAAAATCCAAATTAGAGCAATTTTCGTACAAGTGGGAAAATTAGGGACCGATCGTTTATTACGTCGCAGGGGGAGGGCAGTGTTTTTATGGGGAGGGTACAATTTTAAAAATCAACTGAAAGTGGGGGGTAAATGTTTTGCAATTTCAAAATACTGGGGGGTGGGGGGGTACAGTTTTAGGTTTTATGCTATTATGCAGCCCAGTAACTCTTTAACAAATTGAGTCGCTGAGCAACACAAACGATACATTTTTCCAAAATAAGGATGAAGAGGGGGGTACATTTTTAATTGTCATATATTTAGGGGGGGGGGGGTACAAATTGTACCTTCTGTTTTTTTCCAGAAAACCACCCCCCAACCCCCTGCGACGTAATAAACGATCGGTCCCTTACGTTTCGTCGAAAAGCGTTTTCGTGCGTTTTGATTGGTTCAGAGTATAAGCCATTTTTAAGAGACACGATACTTTTAAGTTTCCCACTCACGCGAAGTCCGAATCCGCTTAATTTATTTGTAAGACTAAAGGTGCAGATACACAGTGCAATTTACTCTGCAACTTATCTCGCAATGGCGTTGGGGTACCAGTTGCATGGCACATTTCTCCGTCTAGCCTATCGTGGAATCCGATTTTATTGCGAGACAAGTTGCAGCAATCATTGCCGAAAGTAGAATTCGCTTCTACTTCTGGCAACGATTGCAGCAACTTGTGTAAGAGTTGCACTGTGTGGACACTTGTGCAACTTGTACATGTGTAGCAACGCCATTGCGATACACGTTGCAGAGAAAATTGCACCGTGTATCCGCACCTTTAACCGATTGTTTATTTTGTACCTTAGGTACCTCACACAACGTGAGCAGAAGTTAATGCGTCGTAGAGACGAAGCCGAGGATCTTCTTGCATCTCAACGTAAACTAATCGAGTGGGAAAGACGTCTGGATGAAGAGGAAAGCAAAGTCTGTAACTTGATTAACGAAGCCTTGAGTTTGAGCCGAAATAGAGGAAAACAGTCCAAGAGATCGAGTAAAGCTATAGAAGGCGGAGCTAAAGGTAAGAACAGATCTGCCTCGTACTCAGGCGTACTTAAGTCCCGCAACAACTCATCCAGCAAAGAAGCTGACACGTTGAATTTCATCCGGTGCTTAACCCCATCTTCGTGCATGAAAACCAATTAGTATAAATATTGAGAGAACCATATTTCTGATTAATGCCATTTCATATCTACAGCCCAGTCCACGAATCATACCGCTACTCCTTCCCCCTCATTAACCTCTCCCAGTAAAAGCGAACAGACAAGCAGCCGTCAGCCTTCGGAGTATATCAAGTTTCAAACAGGACAGCGAACAAAGTCCGACCGTAGCGCGAGTGAGAGCTCGATTGCCGAAGATCTCTCGAGCATGGCACCGGATAGGTCACGGGAGAGCTCTATTCCAGAAATCGATATCAAATCCAAGGACACCTCGGCGGCCGGAGAATACACGAATGACACTTTTGAATCTATCGATAGTACGGTAATGCCTTCCCACTCTACCCCTGTGGGGCTGAATTCACCACCTAAGACATCTTCCATCAAGTCTCTTAGTCGACGGTCTTCTAAATATGATGAAAATAAAAGCGAAGAGGAGGCATCGTTGACTGGTGAGTAGACACTTTACTATGATTACTCTCATTCACATGGTGGTATTGTAATTGGGGCCCCTGTGGACTAGTTTCTAAGTAATGCATTTGAACCCTCTCATATGCGACCACCTCCAATAAGCGACCACCTTTACCAGACATCAAGGGGGCTCGTGGTAGTTTACGAGGGGTTCAACTGTAATGTATGACACCTCTCGTAAGAGACCAGTTTTATGCAACCGGAAAGGTGTAACTGTAATAAACGTATAGAGCGTATTTTTTATGAGTGGGAAACTTACGTCACTGACTTAAGCCCCGTTCAAACGAGACGCAAGTCAACGCAAGTTTACTTGTGGTAACTTGCGGTAGCTTGCGTTTGTACCATTCAAACGAATCGCAAGCACACTTGCGAAGAAATTTGAGCGTGTTCAAAGTTACCACAGGTCAACGCAAGTCACCGCAAGTTGATGTTCAAACGAGACGCCAAGTTCAAACTTGCGTTGACTTTCGTTCTTGTTTGAACGGGGCTTTACCAGCACGGAAACGCTACAACATGCCGTAACATTGAAATGGCTTCCCATTGTTTTCGTGCGTCTCATCCAATCACAACGTATATTTCGGTCATGGTAAAATACGGTACAGCTACAGCACGACTACGAATTGTCCATATTTTTTTCAGTGTTCATATTTGTGATTTTGGTTGTTTTGTTTCTCTTGTAGAAGCCTCTGACCATAGCGATGTAGAGAGTCGTGTACAACAACTAAGAGACCAACTAGAACAACGAAAACGAGAGGCAAAACGACTGTATCATGAACGAAAAAGACAGCGTCGTGCCATGTTACTGGAGCAAGAGGAAACTTTGAGGAAGGAACTACAGGTAAATAATCATAAATTGTATTGTTACCAAGCTAAATAAGAGGACGCACTGTGACGTAATCCATTGTTATGTCAAATGCTAACCAGAGATCGACTGGCTCGTAAAACAAAGCAAGGTGCAACATCTACTGTGAGTTTTGGTTGTACATTAGCATCATAAAGACAATGTTTATCAACAACGCACCCTCCTATGCTCCTGAGTTCTCTGTTATGCAGGGCCGTTAGTCTCGTTTTTGTGAAAAATATTTACATATTCCAGGAATGGTTCCGTGAAATTTAAAAGTGTTTGTATTGTTAAGGTTGTGTATTCTTTACTTTGTCGTTGGTATTTGGTATTTTGCACTGAAATGAGGCCAATGCACTGCGTAAATGGGTCGGCAATTTGCGAGTTCGAAAATGGCGTCGGCTATTCCTAAATCGCTAATTCGGTTCAGCCAGTTCTGTCTTTAAATCAAAAAACAGCCACAGGCCACACAAACCTGCTCAAAAAGCCTACTAAAAACTATGACCATTCATAACATTGTACAACTGTCAATCAAATCTAACAGCGTAAATTTTATTAAAAGTTTATTATTATTCACTGACGTTAAAATGAATGTAGGAGCACGACGCAAAATTACAGAATTTCATTTAGCGAATCGCGAGTTTTTCTGGTCAATTGAACTTTCAGAACTTCCACAATGCAGTCAATAAAAAAGCGGGATCATTTTCGCATATTCGTCTGTAATCCATGTAGATAATATTTGGTTCTTAGGAACGTGCAGTAACAGTTCCTTATGTTTACAGGCTGTCGAACGTGTGATTCAGAAAACCAAAGCTGAGCTTGACGAACCCACACCGAACGAACCACAGGATACCCGTCAAGACTTACAGAGATCAGAACCAAGTTCTAGAGCATCAAGCATCGCTCTTGACCACGAAACAAAACCTACAACAAGCGCACTGGAACACCCACAGCCAACAGAGCATTTAAGCAAAACACCAAGTGATGATACTTATACCCCACCCAGTTCATCCAGAAAAGAGGCACAGCGTCAAGAAAAGACACCCAGTGTCATTGATGTATATTCTTCAGATGCTGGGGCAGAATCTGCCTCAGGGGCAGTGGAGAAGACAGATTCTAGTGAAGGTGTACTGAAGGGCATGAATTTAGTGTTAGACTTGGATCAGAAATATCACGATGCTCTTGATAATGACAACGAATCATTAGCTAAGACTATCAGTGACGTAAAAGACTTGGATATCAGTGACCGATCGGGTTCGTTCTCCGTTGCAGAAGAACTATCGAACCACACCCTGCGGTCTTTTACGGAAGACATCGAGGAAGACGTCAAGACGGCTGAAGATGTTTCCATCGGTGAAGATAGCGAAATTCGAACGATGTCTGAAAAGAGTGACTTCAAGTTTTCAGGTGGATCTCGATCAGGATCTAGAGGAAGCCAGAGATCTTGGGGATTGTTTGAGGGGGGTTCTATACCAGAAATGCTTTCCGACAGATCCTCTGAAAAAAGGTCCGAGGAATCTAGCCATCGTTCCAAACCCTCAGAAAAGGGATATAGTGACACTTTTGAGAGCGAACACAATGACCTTGATGGACAAACTGAAGACGACATAAGTGAGAAAATCAGTTTTGAAGAAGAAGTCGAGTCAATTGACGCTGTTGATGAAGACATCGAGAAGTCGAAGGATTCTGAAAACAAAGATAGATTCGCCAAGAAGAAAGAAAATTCCAAAAGTGGTTTGTCAGGAAGGAAATCAAAAGCCAGTGAAAAAGCCGAGCAAGAGGCTGGCAGCGATGACACGATTACCGAGGACGTACCCGAAGAAATTTCTGAAGACTCTAAAGATGAATTGTTGGTGAAGAAACAGTCTAGCGTGGATGATTCTTGGAATCTTGCTGTAAATCGAACTCCATCACCGCAGCCATCTTACTCGGAAGATTTCGAGCCTTCAGTTGGCGCGGAAGACGATGACGAGCAGCAACTTCCATTAGAAAATGTTGCAGGGGCTTCTTATTCGGCAGACTTCGAGCCATCCGAGATACAAAAATCCAAAACTGGTGATGTGTTGGGCATCGAAGAAAAATCTCTTAAAAATGCGAGCATTTATTCAGCTGATTTTGAAGCGTCGTTATCCTCTCACGGAAAAGCGGAGCTTGCTTTAGAAAGAGACGTTCAAGGCAAAACCTATTTGAAAGAAATGGAATCCCATGAGATACCTCAGCTTCGTGTAAGCGAAGCTACGGACGAGGAGAGTGTAGCGGAGGAGTTACCAGAAGAAGATTTATCGTTAGAGTCTGGTTCGTTGAGTGATGCTAGTGACGAAATCACTCCTTGTATGTTAGTGTCTGAAGACGAGAAGCCCCCTGTAATGGAGGAGAAGGTCGTTGAGGATAAAGCCACGAGGCACCAAGACGATGAGAAAGAATTACACAACGTAGAAGCGGCAGATAAAATAACCAATGAACTGTCAGACTTGTTGATAAACGATGCCTTAACGTACGTTTCGAACTTGTACGACGAACGTCGCCCTAAAGCGTCTTCTTCTGAAATCGATGGGTTACCTGTGGACAGACATACACCCAAAGTGGGGGTAGTTGGTAAAGAAGAGATTGTTGGGGTTAAAGACCAAAAAGATGGCAAGGCCTTGGTTGCTGAAACAAAAAGGAAGGATTTTTGGCCTGAAGAGACGGGTGAGACTTCAGAGGCAGAGGATGTTTCGATATCTGAACGCTTGTATTTCTCAGACGATGAAGCGTCGATTCCTGGTTTAGATTATAAATCTACGACTTTGACGATCGATTCTAAAGAGGATAAAATAGAGACAGTTCCTGCAGCAAAGGATGGTGGTGAAGAAACTGCGAAACCAGCTGTTAACAAACAAGCACGAAACGAAACTGTAATCTCGCAGCTTTCAGAAGATCTTCTCAGGGAGGCTGCGTCGCAGATGATCGCTCTGATGCGCAAAAAGCAGGCGAAGATAAAAGCAATGGAAGAAACTGAGAAAACAGATAAGAATTATCACCAGGAAACTCCTGAGGAACCCGTTCATAGCCCAGAACACATTCCCCAACAAAGAGGACTTGATAAGTTCATGGCTGTTCATCGATTTTCAGATGGGGTTCTGAAGCAACATAGTCCACCTGGTAGTCCAACCAAGGACACTTCAGCCTTCGATGGGAACGAACTAGCAGATAAACTAAGCCAGTTGAAGATGCTGCACGATGAGTTAGGCGAACAACTCGGCGATGATGACGATGACGATGATAATGATTTCGTTGTCAATGCGAATAAACCTCTTGAACTGCCGTCTGATAAGGAGACGTATGGACCTCCGCGTGGCCAGTCCATGCCGATGGTTGTACCCCACGATTGTTCCGAGGTCAAGGCAATGGTCAATACCTCGTTAACGACATTTTATAACCGTAAGAAGGCTGGCAGGTCGCTAGGCAACGTCACTCCGCCGCCAGAGTTCACCGAGAGTAACGTGGGTGATAATGATACTGATAAAAGAATTCAACAAGTATATCGTCGACAGATCTTTGACCTGACCGGAGAGGTGTTCCGTGACGTTCTGAATGAGGAATCACCTCCTTCCCGACCCTCTTGGATGAAACCAAGACGGCGGCGAAAAAATCGCTTCTATCACAATCTCTCTCCTATGATGCAGGAACATGACTATCTACCAGTCGTACAGCAACGCGTGCTTGATTTAGTTGGTTTAGGTAACGAAAGACCTAGTCTAGACACACTGCGCCGTAAAACGCCCCTAAAAGCAGGCAAGAAGGACGTTGTAGATGCTATCTTAATCCAGGAATTACGCGAAGAGGAACCGCAGTGGATTGATTATGATGACGATGAATTAGCTGTGAAGTTTCAAGTTGCAGACGCCATCTTTGACTCGTTGCTCTCCGAGACTGTAATGGTATTGAACGCGGTACAGCGCAGAAAGGAATCCAGAAGAGACATTGGTAGTTGACAGTGAATGAATAAATGTACTGTGTTCATAATTATTAGTTTCTGTACCCAGACATTTCCACACGTCTGGTGTTTTGGCTTCCGTCAATCAACCTTCTCGTTCGAAGCGAAGTTGGTCCGTAATAAGTTTCATTGACGGAAGCCAAAACACCAAACGTCTGTAGTTGTCTGGGTCACAGAAACATGAAACGAGCTGCACATTTCAATGTGTTCTCGCAGTGACCATCTTGTTGGGCAAAAACAATGAAATATTTTTGCATGAAAATAAATTTCTTTTTCCAGAGGAATGTTTATTGTTTTGCCCAATAGATACTGACAATAGAGTTAGCGCTAGACAACAGGAACAGCCCTTAGAAGTATTTACGTCACACATGGCTTTATCTTGATACGCAGTGCATTTTGGGATTTATACGAATAAAACGGTGCGCGCCGGCGCCATCTTTTCCCCAAAGGTTTCCCATGATGCATCACATTCAGGCAGTGACGTAAATGCTGCTGAGGGTTATTGTCGCATATCATTTGTCACATGCGATATCTTGACATGCAATCTATTGCATTTTGTATACTCATCTTCCCTGCTGGCAGTCTCTCCTTTCCTTTAAAAAGTGCTTTCTATTAGTTCAGCATTTTAAAAGTAAAAGAGATGCCACCAGCAATGAAACCCTCATAAAATTATCATATGAACAACTTTCAACTTTTTACATCTAGATCAGCCTAGATGTCTATTGTTAACCCAAGCCCCAGTTCCTGCTATTAATTTCACGGTAAATAGAAAGTATAAGGTTTTTGAGGTTTTCGCCAGTTAAGAATTGGTTGTTAGAGTTTATTACAGAAAACAAATTTATTGGCGGTTTACAGTTTTTCTAAACGTCTTGTGGAACGAAAATACGTGTATCTAGTACTAATAAGGAAATGAAATAAGATTTGTAGAGTGCCAAACACTGCAAGTGTGAAACAACTTGCTGTATAAATAGTACTAATAA
>JAUUIK010128932.1:0-13560 GCA_032270385.1 Urticina crassicornis | reverse complement strand
TGGGCTCGATACGGACAGTTTCCTGAATGCCCTGTCAAGGATGATAGCGAGACGAGGCAAGCCAGAGGAAATGATAACAACGAACTACGCCAACTAGTACTTGAGTTGGACCAACAGAAAATCACCGACAAGGCCACCAACGAAGGGATAAAATGGAAATTCAATCCACCTACCGGATCTCACCATGGTGGAGTGTTCGAAGCCTTGGTCAAGTCAGCCAAGAGGTCTTTAAAAGCGATTTTGGGCAACGCTGGAATATCTGATGAAGAGCTGCACACAGCAATCGTTGAAGTTGAAGGACTGATTAATGCACGTCCCCTGATGTATGCAAGTAGTGATCCAAATGATGAGCCAGCTCTTACCCCCAACCATTTTCTTTACGGCCAAGCAGGAGGTACACTCGCCCCTCAAGGAACAGAGGAGTTGGCGTTCAACCCAAGGAAGCGGTGGCGTTTCATCCAAGACTTGACGGCTCAGGCATGGAGAAGATGGATGAAGGAGTACTTGACAGTCCTAAACACCCGCAGCAAGTGGTTGGAGAAAAGGAGAAATCTCGCAGTAGAAGACATCGTGATCATGGTTGATGGGAACAATCCAAAGGGACAGTGGCCCTTAGGACGTGTGGCCCTTAGGACGTGTGGTTGAGGTCTTACCAGGAGCTGATGGTCACGTTAGAGTGGTGAAGGTCAAGTCCGATTACGAAACTTTGTCAATTAGATCAGAGCTTACATAAACACTGAACTTGTGAACAGGACCAGGAGTCTGTTCACGGGGGAGGATGTTTGTACGGAAACTGTAACGAGGATTGGGAACCCTGTGGTTTCGTAAGTGGGGGGCCCCGGAAAGAAGAGATTTTCGAGGATTGCAAAAGAAGCGGAGTTGCATTAATAGAAAGTAAAATAATATTCGTCAAAATATTGTTTCGTCATAACACCTTCAGTACCTATGAACAAATGATAAACAATGTTTTTTCAAAGAGTTGTCTGTCTTGTTTTATTTCGTTTATTTTTTGTCTATATTTGGTTGATTTTGTCTTTTTTGTCTCAGTTTTTTTTAATGTATATATACTTTTCCACTTTTTCAAGGGCTTTACAAAATATTAATGGTTATATTTTCAAAATATTAATTTGTATAGGAAATCGCACGACCTCAAGAACAATTCGTAATTAATAGGTACGAGTGATGTTTTGAAAGTTCTTGTAATTGCACAAGCCTTTAGGCACGAGTATCTATTAATTAAGAATTGTACGAGAAGGTCGTGCGATTTTTTATTTATAGCTCACTCAACAAAATTTTATAAAGAAGATAAATTGAAGCGAGTGCATTCGTCCGTCTCTTTGGAGAATTCTCGAAAATTCGAAAAATTCTAATTAAGGGCAATGACAATGCCAAAACAAACGTAGGTTGTAGAGGTTTATATCTATTTTGTAATTATTTTTGTTTACTTTCAAGAAAGTTTCAAGTTTGCCGCTTCTATTCCGTGTTTATGCGTGGTTGCTATAGCAACTTAATAGGTACTCTTACGGAGTACAATTAACGATTAATTGTACTGCTCTCGACCAATCAGAACTGAGTAATTTTGTTGGGCGTACTATAAGGAGTATGATCCTCATTGCAATACAGGCGCACAATGAATTCTTAGTAATCTAATGATTCGAAACTAGTGCTTTGAAAATAATTTACTTGAATTTGAAATTACTTGAATTTTAATTTTCTGTTATAATTTCTATTGAAGTTGACTTTATACGTATCGGCCTTGAAAGGGGTTTACCCACTTCGCAATAAGGGCTTCTCCAATTAAATTATTTTCGATTTTTATCTATATATTTCCCCCTTTTTTCAAGGAATTCGGGTTCATTGAATGGTTGACAAGTTGGGAATTTGTTCGTTTTGTTGGTTTGATTGATCGTTCTCCGTTTGTGTTACAGGTTAATTCATTATGTAAAAACATTATACAGAGATCATGAACTTTCAACCAAGTCATTTGTTATCGATATTTCTGGTTTGCAAAACAAGGACATCCCCGTATCAGCTCCGCGCGCGTGAGTCAATAACTAATGAAATGGAAATATAAATAAAGCAAACGATGTTCAGCCTTTAAAGGTGAAAAAATTCAAACATGCTGATGGATAACAACGGTATGGACAATTCTAACAATTCTAACTATATATAGCTCGTTTTCTTGGAATATTTGTATTACTTCCGCCTGTAGGTAAGTCCTCCATCCAATATAATCATCTGTAATGACCTCTTCCAAGTGTATTCCATGTTTTAACGGATTTGCCGGCAAAGCCGACTCCTTGTGTATGATAATTGTTTTGTAAACCAAAGGTGCATTGCCGTTTCCGTTCTTCAAGGTTCCCCCAAGCAATATTTACGTAAGCCCAGGTAAAACAACAAGGTTTGTATGGAACTACAGCCACGAATAAAGATATAGAATTTGGGTCGTACTCACCAACATGGTACTGTCGCAATAACACACAAATACAAATTGCTTTCGATTATAAAAGGAGCATTCCTAAATGGAAATGTTTCGTTCCTCCATCATGTCCTGAAACTCTAACGTATAACCACTGCTGATAATGGAATATACCAATGTACTTTGACTTTAACAAGAGGATTAATCGTAACTAAGTATTTGCTTAGCATTGTTTATTTGCATCCTTCCTAGTCGATATAAAAAGTACTGTTTCTGATTACAGAACAGTATAGATCTTGGTTTCAAAGGAATGAACATGAATGCTTTATTGGTGTTGGAGTTTTTGGTGATCATCGCAACCACCATATCAGGTAAGTAGGCAATTTTATTCAATATCACTACGATAAAAAAATATTTCCACGCAAAAAGGCAAACCTCAAATAATAATGAGAAAAAATACATTGCTTCGTTAAGTAATCTTTTGGTGAACCTCAAAACTAGCCAGATACATTTCATTCTTGTGAAAAAGCTTCCTTTTTTGTTCATCTTTTAACATTTTCCACTGCAAAAAACTACTGAACAAATCAAGTTTCAAGTTTGTTATCTTTTGTCGAAGAATTCATTTTGCGACATATCTAATCCCATTTCTTCTCGGTCATCAGGACGACTAAGTGAAAACTTTGTTGGAGATCCCGGGTGGAGTACGTAATTTTTTCTCTCAATAGCAAAGTTCTGGTATATTGACAAACGTACGTTCCGAAATACACTCGTTTAATTGACTAAGCGAAGATGAATAATATTTATGTATTTAGATATATTCGGACAATAGAGACTGTTTTAAAGTGTTTTGCAAAAAGAAGCCGTTTCTGGAATTCCCTAGTCCAAACGTTTACTTAAATGGACTTTTATGGAGAAGCCAGAGTCTCGAATCTCAACGAGAAGCGACGCGGCGATTGCGAGAGTAAAAATAAATTAAATTCGCTGCTTCACTGCGCCCTACTAAAGCAGCTACCCTAAACTTCTCGAACCAAGGACCCGGCGTTTTAATAATACTTTAAAATCAACTTTGCCGATCTATTGTTCTTCAAGTCTAAAATTTTAACGCCTGAGTACTAGAAATAAACAACATCTTGGGTTTGACGGCCCAAACTATGAAATCGCTACAGGAAAGACTGCTATGTAAAATACGGTCAGTTTAATTGAAGAATTTCGATATATGAGACTTTTTTAAAGCTTTAAGAATGTACCAAATCGATTAAATCCAATAAGTAAAATCCAATACTCAATCACGTATACGAGCTTACAAAAGGAAAGGTCACAGTTATATATCTTTAGTGAAATATAATACGCCATTACGTAAACGGTTTGCAAATGGAAAGGTCACAACGTAACATTCTACATAGTCGGAATTTCACAGCATACTTCAGTTTCCTTTTTAGTCTAATCCGAGAGAAGGGGTGACTAGTATCCCAAAATGCTTTGCAAGTCTATATTTCCTTCTGACTGCGATTTGTGTGAACTTAAACTTAGACCAAGAAGAAACTAGCCGTTCTTGCTCGATTCTGTAGATGTGGCAATAATTTTCCAGATTGAAAAGATAAATTGATAGATGAGCTTTCATTCAAGGCATATTTAAATTTATTTAAAAGGTTTCTGAAGCATAATGATTTTGTTCCAAAGTTGGGTTACGAGTAACGGCAGGCTTAGAGCGCAAACACTTAATCCAAAAAACAGTACTGAAACTAAATAGTGCAAATTGGTGAATAATCCTTTGTTTCCTATTGTTTGGTGCTATTTAGAACTAAACAGTTGCTTATAGAAAAATACACAATAATCACGTGCTGATTTCTTAATAACCAGTAGGTAAAAATCCATTCCGATTTCTGTTCCTTACACATCAGCATCTATATTTTCTTGAAATCATAATCTGACCCTTATTGAACCAGGTTTTAAGCTCGATATTATAGTATTTGTGAGGGAACGAACTTTGGGGGGTGGGGAGGGGAAATGGTATTTTGTGAAAAAAGAGCTGCTAGCTTAGCTGTTTTTTTGTTCTCTTCATCTTTTCAAGTAATATTAAAACGGAGCAAAGTATAGAAGTGAATTAACCTGAGTGCATGGACAATACACAGGGTTAGCTTACCGTGAAACAAAAAGCTGAGTCAATGCTGAAGATATAAAAGTCCTTCTTCGCGTTTTCCCTTCTTCAGGCAGTGCATACACATGCAGTGCATTGATTCGTACTCGGACAGAGGTTTGATATCTAAAGTATTCATTTAACAACTCAATAAATCTTTGTTAAAGGTCTAACAAGAACAGCAGTTCTGCATATTGATCCAGTACAGCCGTCAGATCATTACAGCAGTGCACCATATCAGTGTTGGGCCTACCCAGCAATACGAGGCCAGTCAGCCGTGGATAAACTTGTATTCACACTTAATGTTATATCAAGTAAGTGAAAAGTCATGAATGTTGCATATTGCTTTTTTAGACCGTATACTGAGTAATTAAAGGGAGTCAAATTTGACAAAGGTTAGGGTTAGCGGTTAAGGATACGGATAGGGATAGGGTAAGTGGTTGGGATAGCGTTAGTGCATGGTTACATGGTTAAATAGATAATAATAATAAATAAACTAAAGAATTAGAGTGACTATTACACCTTTAACATGTCGCTTTAACATGTTTTGAGAGTCACTATATTTAATATCACAGAGAATGATTTACCGAGAGCAACAGTTAGAGGTGCTAATACAACCCTTGGAGGATCTGCTAATGTAACGTGTGACATCACATATACTGACAATCAGTATACAGCTCCTCTTGAAAGCCTTGCATGGACCAAGAATACCAAGACAATAAAGCATGGTTCTTCTGCTATCGATCCTTTGATCATCACTTCAGTAACATCCAGGGATGGTGGAGTTTATAAATGTATGGCTCTGTCGAAACTACAAACGTCCAAACCAGTCAATATCACATTAGGAATCGCTGTAATCAGAAGTAAGTAGACGTTTACTCCTCTTAAGATTAAAGTCAACAATCCAAATGAATCAAAACTAAATTTATAGCAAATACTTTTGAAATGAAACGGAAACTTGAGTGCAATAAGACCCTATCATATTCAAGTCGACCATATATTCCTATTTCAAAAAAAGGTTGTCGCAGCTGAAAGCAACAAGACAAGACGGCAAATAACATTTGTATTTTACTCCTTATTCCGATAATTTAGACGCGATTATTTTAGTCGTTTTGTAATGGTTGGCTGCAACTGTTTCGAATTCTATTCTTTAAGTGTTGTCCCGAATCTTCAGCTAATTAAAACATTGTTTGCAGGTGGTCTTGGCTTGTTGCTTGTCACTTGTTGCTTTCGGCTGCGACAACCTTTATAGAAATAGGTGTATATAGAATATTGTCACACATTCGAATAGCGGGTTTGATAACTATATTTATGTTTTCATTACATTGCCAGTAAAAATAGAATTCAATGAGGCTCCAAGAGAAGTAACAGGAATTAAAAGGGGTAGTGTGGTGATGGAATGTCCCGCTGAGGGTTATCCACTAGACATTATATGGCTAAAAGTATTAAAAGATGGAAAAGAAGTCAGTCTTAAAGATGTCAGTGAGTATAATCACATTATTATACCTCATTTATTCAATTGGAATATAGAAGTGTTGGTATTGTGAAGCGAGAGCTGAAAACCCGGGAAGCAATGGAGATAACCGTGGCGAAGTGTCTTGAGGCGAGCTCCACACCATCTCTGCCTGCCTGCCTTGAGGTTCCTAGTTGCGGTGGTGATGGTGCAGGTGCACGTGAAGATGGCGTTAAAAAGGGGACGGATACAACAATGTTCCTGAGAAGAATGGTGTGGGGAAGCTTAAACTTCCGTACTCCATAAATTTACCATTACTTTGTGTTACTATAGAGCTGATTTCGTATGACTCACGGTACGGACGTGCGGTGCCGTGCCCGTGATGATGCTGTGTCACAACATTCTGATTGGATGAGAAAAGGACTCACGCCATATGATTGGTTTAGCAGATTTTCTCATTGCCGTGCCGTGACCGTTTGGTGTGCCGTGTGGTGTGCCGTGCCGTGACCCGTGCCGTGACCCGTGACCCGTGCCGTGACCGTATGGCGTGCCGTGACCGTGTGGCGTGCCATGACCGTGTGGTGTGCCGTGACCGTGTGCCGTGCCGTGCCCCGTGCCCGTGTGGTGTGCCGTGGGTTTTCACACTCATACGAAATCTGCTCTAAATACCACATACAATAACCGTCTTTATATTTTCTTCTTTTGTCGTTGCATTTTAAGACAACGTTTCAAGCATCGCCGAACGGTTTGTAGCTACCAGGCTCTGCTCGTATTGTCGATACAAGTTGACAATCAACAACCTGCAGTCCTATGATGTTGGTCGTTACGTATGTAAAGCTGAAGAGGGCTCAGGTCGACACCAATATCAGTTATCAATCTCAGGTAATCCACGTACGTCGCTTAACGATCATGAACAAATCATATTCTTCGTTCTTTATTATTTTTATATTTAACTCATGACTCTACTCATTTGCTCTTTTCCGTGGGGGGCGGGGGGGGGGGGCATCTTTTTATTGCGCGTGTATGCCATGTTACCAAAACTTTCATGTTTGATATAATAGTGTAGAGAAGCTCGATGAAAAAAATATTTGAAGCAAGCGTCTACATATTTTTTTCGGGCCGTTGAAATTGCCAAAAAATGGTAGTTGGGCTTCCTGTGCTAAAGTGTCCGAGTGAATTGGCCTGGGCTATGACTTCAGGGGATTCACATATCTCGATATAAACTTGACTTTAGAATCGTCTGCTATAGTGTGCTTTCATCAGAAGACGAAGAACTTTGATGTTACGAGAATGAGATATTAAGGGGATAATATAGTCACCTGACCGTATTGTTTCACACAATATCTCCTCAACAACAAACGATAGTCAAGATGTCTAATCGTGATTCTGTAGAAGTCATGGATCGAATTGAATTGTATGCATTTCCTTTATGCAGTTTTATATCTTCAAACTCGCCTAATTATTCGCCTGAACTGGTCACGTGAAGTGAAGTGAATTCTTTATTTAAAGAGGGTAGCACATAAAATTGAATATACATAATATACAAGTTTCGCAAAAATCTGACATGTTTTACGATTTTTATTCTCAAAAGTAATATTTTTTTAAATTTCGGAATAAACCCAGGCCTTAACATACTATATGATGAAGTTTCGGTTCTGGTCTTTATAACAACAAGATCAGACTCCCCTGACGTCACTGACCCAGTCTCTCATGTTGCTGGGTCATTTTTGCTGAGCTCACCTGATCTGAACTTTGTCACCGGAAGTTTGTGAGTCATTCGTTTTTTTTAATACGCGTTCGGGGAATCTTTTTGAAACGCGGTACGGTGATTATCTAAGAATCTCATAACGTCATGAGAAAAAGCTCAAACTTCAAAGACTGCAGTCCATGAATTGGGGACTGAAGAGAAGAGAATGTGATGGAGGGGAAAGGGGTGGGGGAAGTGAGGGCGCGGAGGGGAGGGGAGGGGAAGGAAGTGGGAGGGGTACAGAATTAACTTGCCCACCAGGTGAATGCTGTAAGTAAAGAGCATCTTGTTATTATTTAATCTAGATCGCAAACCGGTCGTTAGCATACTTTTTATCCACAGTGCATTGCGTTCGAGATAAGATTGACATTATTTAAATGTTTTACCTCTGATAACATGAAAGGTCATTGACTATCAATTGACCTAACAGTACGTTTATTCTGAGATTTCACGGTTCCTATATGTTACGTTACTGAAAACCGGTTCAGTAGGTTTTAAAAACGATTTTCGTTTCTAAGAACGATGGTTATGAATATTTAGTTATAAAACACTTATTACCAAGTAATAAGTGTTTTAGGCATAATAACATACCACGCAATATTTTTTGAATTAAGACTGGCCATTTCCTTAACAATGTATTGGAAACCGCAGCTGCGCAAATAATTATTGACCTTCACTTGATTATTTTGCTGACCACTTTGATCTTTAAGTCACATTTTCAAACCCTTTTACAATTTCAGTTTCTGGATCTACTGCAAAGCCTTTACTAAGCTCAACAACATCATCACGTTAGTTTCATTTCATTTTTATATAATATCTCTATACAAGAACACCTTCACACAAACATAAGTGTTTTAGGCATAATAACATAGCCCGTAATCGTTTTTGGATTCTGACTGGTCGTTTCCTTTTACATTGTTAAAACAATGTATGGGAAACCACAGCGCAAATAACCAAGTAAAATCATTTTTTTCGACTGGCTAGCAAATAACAGACGGCGGTAATTAACGTTTCCTCAGCCAATCAGCCCACGTTCTTTACACAAGTGTGTGCATCAGCTAGAAAGGGTGAATCCAACAATGACAATTTTATACAATTTTGATAACGCTATTTTACAAATTTACAGCTCTTTCAAACCACATTATAACAATCAAGGTGGTCAAGGAATTCACTGAAGATATGAGTGATGCTAATTCTGCAGCTTTTAAAACTTTTAGCAAGACGTTGATTTCTGAGGTAAGAAAGTTGACTTAGTTGAGTTAGAACTGAACACACCTCAAATTATAATAATAATATTACATTCACAGGAATACCCCCACATGCAGTCCACTATTTTCTGGAATGTCCAAATGGGACCCAGGTTACAGTTAATTTGCCTCATTCCAAATATTTCGGGAATAAGATTCTTTGATTAAAGTATTTCAATCTGATTTCAATATATTTTCTCGAACGAAGATAAGAAAAGAAGAAAATAATGCTCAATGGAAAGGTCTCGTGGTTTTAAGTGGGAGAACTCTGAGAAGGCATAGGTCTATTTCGACATCACTCACATGAATAAATAATTTGCGTCAAACAAATAATCACAGTGAATCAATCTATTTTTCAAATAGAAAAGTCCAAGTAAAATTGCATTGATTGTCGATTATCTATAATAATGCGGGTAAAAATATTCCGATCAAATATAACACAAAATTGTGTGAGATTTTTTAGAAGAAACTAATCCTGTTCTGTATGATCTTTTTCAGATACAATTTGCCTATAAATCTGTGGCTGCATTTAAAAATGCCGTGGTTACAAGTCTCAGGTATGAGACTAGTGTGTTATGCCTTTTTGTATGCAGATGAAATATTATGCCTATTTTTGTATCGGCCATTGGTCACATTAACTGCATTTTTCCTTTAGTAAGGGAAGCATCCTTGTCAAGTTTGTTGTTTACTTTACAACCAAAATAAATCCAGACGATGCTTGGTTCTGGATTTGAAAATGCATTAAAAGACGACAAGCTTGGAAATTTCAAGATTGTACAAGGATCGTTAGGCTGTTCTAAAACTACTGGTAAGTAACAGATTGTCTAAAGTTCATGCCTAAATTAAAACATCTATAAATTGCATGCAATTAAATTATATGGTATACTTCTTTGTTCCAGAGCCTACACCATCAAATTCTCCCGAAAAACAATCAAGATCTGATAGCACTTGTAAGTTTTAATGACACAACGTTCGACATTCGCATTTTGGTATTAAACTAACGATATTGGGAGGTTGCAAGCATGTTTCTCATAATAGTAATTATTGCGTCATGTAACGTGTCTTCGACGAAGAAGTTAACATTTCCCGATATCAAAGGATATCAAAAAATATATTAGAATCCAAAAACGCATTGCCCTATGTACTGAATTCTGAAAAAAACGAACATCTTAGAACCTCTCCCCCTCTTCATCATTCATAGAAACATTTTGCTTTGCCTTAACAGTTCTGAAATATAATTGGCTAATGGCCACTTTTTAAGACGTTCATGGTACGTTATTTCTAGGTACTTCAATCATCGCCACATCTGTTACTATTAACGTTGTTCTTGTTATTGTTGTCGCGGTTTTACTCGTCTACGTTTGGAGAGGAAAAGTAAATGTTGGTTAGTCATGATCAGTTACTATTTATTAGTACATAAAAGTGTCATACTATTTTATATAATGAATGTATACGTAATTTAACATGATATTTTGGTTTGGTTTTTGTAGGAAAAGAAGCAAAAAAAAAAGGTAATAATAATATTCATTCATAATGCGCCTATCTATTTCTGCTCTAGGCGCAAAGTAAATGTTTGTCAGCGGTGGAAGACGCGGGCTCACGCAAGAAATACGCGGCTGCTTTTCGCAGGCTTCTGTGACAATTATCAGTTATGTTTGTCTCATACATGCATACAGGTAATCTGGGAGACAGCTTGATTCCGGATTGCAGCTCTATGCATTTTGGATTCCTGAAACAATTTCAATGATTCCGCATTCTGGATTACCTTACATTAAAATTAGTTCTTTCTTATTATTTTGTTTTTCATTCAGAACGCGCATCAAACGGAACAGATGTTGGTAGTCACAGCGCCTAAGCCCACCGTACTGCAATCTACTGAGAAAGAAATTTATGAAACAATCAATGAAAAAAGAGATCATGTCGAAGACACTCACCGCCCTAGTCTAGGTGTATCCGCAGCAAATGTGACGACTTCATTTGATTTCTGTGTTGATGTCCAAGATCATTCATCTCCAGTGCCACAGCATTACGAAGAGCTTACAAATGTAACAAAACGTCAACCCATGCCATTATATGAGCCACTCAACCAGAGAAGCAATGAAAATACGATGGATTCTTCTGTTGATCAAAAGACATACGAACAACTGCAACAGAGTTTATCAGGAAGAGAATATCAATCATTGCAAAGTTATGCAAACATCGAGAGTAAAATTTGACTTTATAACATTTTCATTTTGAGTCACTAATGTATAAGAGCAGTGCTAATTTGGCCACTTTTAAACGTAATCTTAAGGCGCATCTTTTCAATTTAGCTTATCATTAATATATTTACTTTTAAATTATTGTATCTTTTTAATTACCGTATTACATATTTTAAATATATTTAGATATTTTTTAGTGTTTTAGATATAAATCGATTTAATTATTTTTATTTTTATATTATGTATATACATCGTACAGTGCATTTGGGCACTTTGGAAAGTGCGCTTGATAAATATAGCATTATTATTATATAATAAATATCAGTAAGTTCACATTCGAGGATCTGGGACGAGCGATAGAGTGTCAAGAAATATTACACCATTCAACTATTCACTTGGTGTAGCCAGAATCAATACTGAATGCTGAAAAAACGAACATATGAGAACCTCTCCCCCTCTTAAATATGTATAAACACATCAATTTTTGCTTAACAATTCTTAAATATATTTGGCTAAAGGCCACTTTTTAAGATGTTGATACGTTATTTCTAGGTACGTCAATCATCGCCACATCTGTTACTATTAATGTTGTTCTTGTTATGGCTTTACTCGTCTACTTTTGGCGAGGAAAAGTAAATGCTGGTTAGTCATGATCAGTTACTATTTACTAGAACATAAGTGTCTTACATACCTCTTATTAACCGAGTGCGAGATCCGTACTGTAAGTTATGGACCGAGCTGTTTCCATGCACTGCCTTATGGCCCAAGCGCATAGCGCGCGGGCCATAAAAATAGTGGGGGAAAAAACAAGGATCCAAAACTTATGTTAATATAAAAATTTCGTGCACTGTACAAAATCTGAGTTCCCCATTGCTCAAATCGATCACGTGGAATGCTGTTATTCGTCGATAACGCACGCTAAGCCTACTGTGGTTCAAGGCGAACGGATAAATATGGCGAGCGGTGAGCTCGACAGGCACGATGAATCGATGTATCGATGAAGCTATTCCAGTTTCAACGAAACGACAGACTAAATGGGGAGTTGGAATCTTCCGAGGTAACTATGATTTAGAGTGGATGAAAAAAATGAATATTTACGGCTGATTGAAAAAAGTAGATATATCTGCATGTTGTTTCGGTGAACACTTATTCACTGAAAACTCAACATTGTTGAATGAAATGTTTTTTAATTTCATTTTTCTGTTATTGTAGTACTTTCTTAAACTAATATATTAACTTTTTTCATTCAAGAATGGCTTGAAAAATGGTTCAAGGACGAAGTTTTAGAGGATAAACCAAGAGACTTTCGCCGAGCGATTGAAATATTTTTACCAAGAACTGAGAGTTTCTCAACTGAGGAAAACATTACAGCCGTTCAGCTCATATGGCGATAACAGCAGCAATTCATCGACACCTTACATCTCCAGATGTTGGGAAATATCATTTTCTATCATAAGTGATGCAGTTTTTAAGACACCCAATGCTTCCCTAAACGCGAAACTAAAGAATGTCAACAATGAATATTTACGGCTGATTGAAAGAAAACTGTGTTGATTGCGTGACGCTTAATATTAGTATTTCAGCGAACTCAATTTTAATATTAAAAGGGTTAGAGACTTTTCATTCGTTCTTTATCGGCAGAACCAGTCACTTGCTGACTGTTTAATGAACACGAAATTTCTTCATACTACACTCGGCCTACAGCCTCGTGCAGTATTTAAAAATTCTCGTTCATTGAACAGTCAGCGCGTGCCTGTATTACTTGTATTATATTTGCCGATAAAGAATTCACTTTTGTCTCTAACCCCTAAGTACGGACCGAGCAAACGAGGTTAATAAGATGTTTATTACGTGGCAGTTTTCAAATGGACCTTTTTACCGATATGGCGACCATCTTGAATTCTATTGTTTTAAGTAAGACATTATGGGATGCTGAGGGCGCCATTATTTGGAAAATTTATAGTATTCACAGCTGTCAGATTGTCTTTTTATATAATTTAATAATATCCACTGAGAAGCACATCTAAAACCGAATTGAATTTGCTGATAACAAAAGCGTAAAATTATTTGAGAGAGTAACCCCATCACTTTATGCTTTATAAATATTTCCACGTTTGCTCCCTCAGCATCCCATTATTCAAGATGGCCGCCGCATCAGTAAAAAGGTCTATTGGGAAATGTTTCGGTCCGTACGGGAAGTAAAATTGACCAATCGTAAATCACAAAATTACTCTGCCATATAATAATACCTTATATGATGAATGTATACGTAATTTAATATGAAATATTTGCTTGCGAATAGAGTTTTTATGTTTTTCCGCTGATTTGTTCGTTGTATGTAATTAGTAGTTGAATA
>JAUUIK010128821.1:0-13562 GCA_032270385.1 Urticina crassicornis | reverse complement strand
CATCTCATCTTTTAGCTAGTGGGTTTTCTAGGCTTAAAACATATGGCAAGAGAGCTTTCTCTACTTCTGCTCCGGAGTAATAGGGAAATTAGTCTTTCTTTTCGCCTTAAATGACAAATGACAGAAAAAGAGCAAATGACACGGAGCGAACTCTTGGTTATTATGTGATGTCAAACTGGTATCTATGAGTGTTCGGAATTGCTAATCTAAAAACAATAGAGTTACCCCCTCCCTCCTGGGCTAAGCCAACTAAAACTTATACGCGTGTGAAGCGAAAAGTGAAAATAGCTAATTACTTGGAATGCAATTGGTTAAATAATAGTAAAATGAATAAAAACTCATATTATATAGTAATCATTTCCCGCCTGACATATATGAAAACAACCTTTTGGTTTTGAATCGAATTCAAATGCTGCAGTGCTCTAACCAACTAAATAAGCCAAGGTAGCTAAACCACAGGAAGCCCACTTTATAGATAAAAGTAAAATTGAATAAAATCGGTTAAAAATGGATATTCATTGAATTTTATATTTCGAGGCCAAGATCGAAAACTATCGGAAATGCATGAGCGAGAAAAATGAGGAATAAAGCAATTTAAAACGCCTATTTTTGCGCGCCGTGATTTTCCTATTTAATTTCAGTATAATCGTTGTCGGGTTCAAAATGAAAGAACATAGAAGCAGAGACTGAAGAGGGTTCTGGGAAATCAGTTAATGAGACGCATATTAGGCATATGATTTCCTTTTTTTGACTTTTTCGAATATCGTAGTCGTCAAATTGTCGAATACGGCTTCGGGGTATGTTGTTGTCTTTTAATAATGTAATTATAACAATAATGAATGCCCTTTTCCGAGATCCCTCTTCGGTATTAACTTCTATGTTCTTTCATTTTGAACCCGACAATTTGCAATTAGGCCTTATATACTTGGTCTCAAAATACAAATATCAATAAATATCAATTTTAAACAAAACTTAAACTGGTAAACAATCCTAACAACACCTTTCTGATAAAGGTATAGGAGTTGATTAATTGGTGTCTGCTGTTTTCAAATTATCTTGGTAACATTTTGTTTGGTAACAAAACATTTAATCCAAAACAATATATTATAAAAGGGCCCTTGGAGCCAAGCTCTCACCCTTTCTCCACCCAAAAATAGGCTAAATTTAACTGCAGGGATTTAACGTGGTCTTGAGAACTGATGTTGGTCAGTACGAAAAAAGAGCGTAACAATTTAATTGCTCTCATTCCTGATTTCTAAAGGTTTTCTGCCTAACATGTCTGATAACTCAACAGGACTGAATTTCATATACTGGTCCGCGAGTTATCATACAATCAATGCCTTTTGAATTCATTAATGAAACCTGAAATATAGCAAACAGACTGCTTTGAACGATTAAAGTTTGCATTAATTTTAAAAAGGCAATGCTGAGTGTGACTCGAAGAAACCTAGAGCCGGAATTGAAAAGACTTCTTTAATTTCAGTATGTACTATAAATATTAGTTAAACTAATAAAACTATTTATTGTGTTCTGAACGCTTTATTTCATTGTTTTGCAAAGAAAATGATTTGTAATATTAATGAAATTCAATTTTAAATAGTTAATATGGAGTAACAGTTTATAAACGAGTTTTGTGGTACTAGCAGTTATCATATAAGATCAGAAGGCTTTTCATGAATTTGTTTTCATTTCTTAGTAGGTTATCTATACACCACTGTCGTTTACCAGAGGTATCACAACTTATTTTGCAATGTAAAACAATGTGTACTTTTCATTAGCTTGTAAGAAAATATTTTCAGTAATAGTTTATAGATAATTCAAACTTCATTAATCAAGAATTCTTTGTAAGTGACTTGCAATATTTTTATATTACGTCACATTTCGTATGACAATTTGGCCTCTGTTTATGTTTTTTTAACAACAACAACAAAAAGAAACACAACTTTCTTTATTCAATAACAAGTGTGTTGAAAGTTGAATCTTCTGCAATTATATTTTCCTGTCGTTTCTTGCTGTTGCAAAGATAAATAGCTTTAATCATTCTGAAGAATGTCTTTCGCCTGATCAGTGTTCTTTATTTTCCAGTTGAACGGCTTCAAGCGAAGTGATGTCCTTCCACAGTATGTTTTGGCTGTAGTGCAGAAGTCGCGAATCGTCCTTTTCAGCTAAAATCAACAATAGAAAAGTATTAATACTATTTGATAAACGTGATAGAACATCATCATGGCTTTTCCTCCCACTAAAATAACTGAAAGGATTCTATCATTTGGTTTTGAAACACAAGAACTGGTTTAAAGACTGCTAATCGTATCGACATTGTCGGACAACATTGGATAGGCTTTTGAACCGGGAGACAATCTTATACGAAACTTATACACACTTAACTATACGAAAACAATTTAACAGGTTCTTTTATGTCCCCAATATGCAGATTAGGTAGGGTAGGGAGACGGGACCAACGATTTAACGTCCTTATCCGAGAAGACGCCGAAGGTCTAACCATTTGCAATTGTTTATGCACGCGCTCTAGAGAAACCCAATGTTGGACGACGTTGCGTTCGTTTGGACACTCCGTCTAACCTCATCCATTGATACGTCCAACAATGTTGGGTGATGTTGCGTTCGTTAGGCCTTTAGAACCAGCAGTGTTTCCAAGTGTAGGCCGACATTGCTAGAAAGGAGTTGTGCCGTAGTAGCTTTCAAAAAGCACATTTTGATGTACGAAAAGTATATTGTTGACGAGGGACATAAGCTGTTTTACATCGGAAGATTAAAAAAAGAATTAACATTAATATTTGCTTGCCATTAAGAATTCTGTTCACCTTTAGGAAATTAAAATCGTTGAAGCAGAAAACTCGGAAACTGAGCGAAAATGTAGTAGAACCACCATAAATTGTTTATGAATAACAGGCGCAAAGCAAATCTTGATCAAATATAGCGAATGAAAAGTAATCTTTATTTGTTTTTGAAGCTTCACTTTGCCCTTAGGATATCAAAATATCTGAATAAGAAATTTGGAAACTCAATGAAAATTCAGGACAACAATTCGATTGTTCATATAAACAACCGCGAAAAACAAAACACTCGCGCGGCACATTGTGTATGATTCCCGGTCTTTCGGAAATCTAGCGTCAAAATACGCATTCTCATTTAAAAATAAAGGTTTTTTTTAGCCAAAAGGTTCGCGTTAGTTTTAATTAAGTCTCTACGGGAAAGTCGATCTGAAATGTTTGGTATTTCAAATTCTCTTTCACAATTCTTGAAAAGTGAGAATCATTGTTTGTATTAGCTGAAAAATGGTTGAATCTGAAGAGAATTTCCATTATTATTGATAGTAAAAACAAAACGGAATTTAAATAATCTTTAAATCTTGAATTTCAGTTTTAAATTTTTTTTGTGTGTGTCAGAACCAGTAGCAAAATATTTTTTTTCTTTTTAAAGTCATTTTAGTATTCACCCCGACAGCTGTCACTTTTCAAGAAAAAGGACATTTGCATGATGGTACCATTTGACTACCAGAATACATTGTGAATTTTCTTTCTTATTCAGATGTTTATTCCCTCATGAGAACAGTAAGGCATTTGGTACTAATAATTTAACAAAAGAAAATAGCAAAGCATTCTGGTAGTGGTAGTGAAATGAGGCCATCATGCAAATGTCTTAATCAGCCGGAAAAATATTTTTTGCCAATTAGCACGTCCGTCAAATTCCGTATGTACATCAGTATATTTACGAAATGCGCGCGCTGACTTTTCATTTTTTTTCATTCATACCAAATATCTTGGCGCACTTTGTTTGCAAAAATCTATCAGCATATCTTACAAATAGATCATGCAGGGTTGGCGATGTTCTGTTCTCTGACAAAAATGACTGGAGATGTAGACCAAGAAAAAGATAAAGAAATCACGAGCCGCAAGCAAGATCATACCTTATTATATTTGGATACTATACTTTTGAAGCTGTATGCAGAACAGTCAAAACGATTTACAAATCTCTCGCCTGTGGTTTATGCATGTAGAACTTCAGTCATGTTTATTTGAGATCAAGAACACGGAACATAGCAACCCCGATCAATTTGCTAAATACACTAGCTTTAATTTCTGTAAAAGTTGGAATGCAATTCTACCCTAGTGTTTTGATTTTCTACGCTAGTGTTTTGATCTTCTACGATATTCTTTTGATCTTCTGTAATTTATTTTTTTTGCGATATAATGAAATACTAACTAAAAGTTAGAACTGAAAACTATGAAAAAGTTACACGAAAGCGGGAAAATACACAATCCAACGACAACAAAACGAAATAAAAGGGAAAAAAGGTATTAAGCAAGAAAGTAAGGACTGAAAAATGAAAATAAAGATATAAAAAACTTTAACCTTATCAATATTACAGTTTTATGAAATAATTGATCAATTTTGAAATATCTATCGTCTGCATTTAGCTAGTGATAGTCAATTTCCTCTTTATCAGACTTATGTTTCCTGGCACTTGTCATCTTGGCCGCTTTCACCGAGAACATGTTATCTTTATATCTTTTTTAATGAAAACATATCTACCACGTTTACAGGTGCAGATTTTAACTTTAAAAAAATCGTTAATTAGTAAGATTTGTTGAATGTTTATTATTTTATTAAAATACCAAAACACAGAGAACAAATTGAAAGTTTAAATGAGGTGGCTCTACTATTTATCATTTTTTATATTGCTAAATTCATTATTATTTGTTTGGGGGATGTGCGATGTGTTGAATTCTTAGTTCAGCATTTAGCTATACTTGAAATAAGATCTAGAGTATTGAATCCCACAATGATTCTTATACATAGTTAAACAAAGAAAACATTTCTTACTTGGTAACAGCGGTATTATAAAAGCATGCATGTTGATGCAGTCTTTTAACATTTCGTGTACTTCACGGATACATTGATTCAGTTACCTCAATTTCGCGTCTTCGACCATTTTTAGGTGATGGGGTGAAATGAAATTGATGTGGCATAAAACACCTCACTTGCCCCGCCAATATAACAACAGCTAAAACTGTAATATATATAAAACCACAGCTTTTCATTCTTAGTAGATTATGGCAAGCGTCTTAGAGTGTCTTGATTGGAAAGTTTTACACAGCGCAGTTGATCAGTGTTGCAAATAAAATATTTCAGAATCATATGTTCTGAGCTGGGGTGTTTCAGATCTTTTATAGGATAATTCTGGTGTCCTAAACGCCCTCTGCCAATATGATATCTCCTCTAGCGGATATTAATAAATCATTACCAAAATTCACCTGGTGCTTTCTTCCTATTGGCAATATAGTGTTGTTAATATCTTGTGGGCCAAAGATAGCAGGTCACTGTTTGTGTGATAGGGACGCTTGACACTTGACATTATCTGCGAGTTGAAATATGTTAACTTCGTGGCTATTTAAGATTTTTTTTTGATAAGTCTGCTTGGATTGTTCGTGGTTAATCAAGTGTGTAGTCTAACAACATAAGTTCGTCATATATTACTATAGACATGTGAAGTACTCATCGAGTGTTTTTTGGTACCTCCTGGCTTTAAAGGAAATATTGTAGTCATTGAATTGACATCTTGAACAGTGTTATTCAAGATGCTTTTGATCAACCTCTATAACAGTCAATAACTTTACAACTCATATATAAATACTGAATAAACTTTTGGACAATTTTAATATCCTAGACAAAATGTAATTTTCTGAAAATATTAAGGTCAAAAACATTATTACTGGTAATACATAACGAGAAAATGAGACTTGATAGGATTTGGAGTTTCGTAAGCTGCAAAATAAAAAAAACGTTTTTATTTGCATGTTTAGTCTTCTAGCCTACTCCTAGAGGGATCTACTAAATGGGAACATGAATTCCTTGGATCGAATTGGAATTTAGAAATATTGGTTTTGGCAGAGTGAGAAAAAATAGAGAGCCCGGAAAAATCCCTCGAAGCAAGGGAGAGAACCTACAACAAATTCAATTCAAATATTAGGTTCGGGATCGAAACCGGACCAAAGCTGCAGAAGACAAGCACACTCACCAAGTTACGCCACCCATGTTGTCATTCTTGAAGAATTAGCTGTGTAGCTGGTATATAACTCTATGTATATGGATCTAATGAAAGGGAGGAAACCTTGAAACGACAAAGGTATCTCAAACAGTAAATATAATTTAACTTATAATCAAGAAACAGTAGTTTGAATAATTTGAATTTATTTAGGTGTTGCAAGGTTGTTATCCGAGTCTGTGATATCAAAAACATTTCTTGACTACTAGAAAGTGTTGGGACATAGCCATGAATACAAAACGCTTCAAGAATATATTACAAATAAATATATATATAAATATAAACATTAAAAAAAAAATTATGGTAGAAAATGTTTAACCTTTGTCAAACTGGTCTAACAAGTAACCATATACAAATTGATTAATATAAGACTAAACATAATCGTGAATTGCGTTTTTTATATATTCGTTTTGGTTATTTTATCACAATAAAAATGGTATTTTCTAAGTAACTAATGCTTAATCCGAAAGCCTCTTCTTCTTTTTTACAAAAATAAATAAATAAATAAATCGACGTTTAGATATTTTTGCAGGTTTCTTCGTAGGATCTTGGTATCTGCGTAACTTAGTTGCCTGTCAGAACAAAATTAATCAGATCGTTAAAAGCAATGAAAAGTTGACACATCAGAAAATAATTGAGGAAAACAAAAATTAGCGGAGGCGGTTGGATCATATTTTCCAAACGTTTAGAAGCATTGTATAAAAACTCACATAAACGTTTGATAGGCACAAGAAAATGAAGAGTAGTTTTAGGCGTCGTATAAAATACAATATTTAGAGGAATGTACCAGAGTGCCCAAGCGTCGTAATCCATATCCAAATATTTCTCTATAAAAAAATAGATAGAAGAAATAAAAAAAACATTTATGTTTTTTTTATAAATTTAGTTCTTAAAAAGCATTTAAAATCTGTAAGATTTCATATACACATGCATGCAAGAAAATCGATCCTTATTTCCTTTATCAATGCAACTATCCAACTAAACGAATTTAAACCCGTGTTTTCGACAAGGGGAACATAGGAGGCTTCTCTTCAAAAGATTAAAATGAAATATGTGGACATGTAGGAGTTAACAGTATTCATTTTCTGGAGAGAGTTTAAGGACGGTTAGAACTCAAGGTAGTTTAATCAGTTTTGGTAAACTAAAGAAAAGGGAAGATTGCTAAAAAACGTGTTGAAAGAAGCCGCTGTACATAATTCAACATAGTCTTTTAACTTTTTGTCGTTGCTTGTACACGTTTCCTTGTTAATTTTTTTCCTTAATCAACCGTAATGTTTTACTTTAGTAGCTATAGTCATTCTGGATTTAATTTTTCAGCGTTTGTACATAACTTTTAATAAATTTGATTGTTATTGATTTTTCGAGCAATAAACGTTGTATATTAGTCTGCCTTTTTAATTTTGAATATTAGTCTGACGGTATTTGTGGCTAGCAATCCTGTAGGTTATGTTTCAGATGAACTGCAATGAACTGCAATCATAGTAATGCTTATCACCCATTGATGTAAATATAATTTGGTGCAAAAGTAAAAAAAAAATCAACTGGCCATCGCCGTTTTTGTATTTGGTAAGTCATTATGAAAAACTCTGGATTCCAATATATATTTATAATTTGTTCACGCTATTAATATTTTGTTTTATTGGGTTTACGTAATAGTAAGAACGTTTTTTAAGCATAATTTAAGAGAAAAGAAATAGAAATGAAAAGGTAACAAAAATATTGTATCGATAAAGATACAGCTGTCCACCAACCAAGTATTCTGCATCCAGTTTTCTTTCTTATTAAAGTGTGTTTTTATCATTGAAATACATTATTTTATCAGATTTCAATCAGGCATCGTTTTGCTGACACTTTCAGAAAATGTTGATTAACGACAAATATGAAGCCGCGGTAGATTGACAACCTTTATTTTATTGATAATAACTTTAATATATAACGGTAAAAGGATAGCAAGTGTCAAAAAGTATGACTTGGAGACGTTTATATTAAACATGGGCGTTACAAGTTTCACCAGACTGATTACAAATGCAAATGCAGTCGAACGCTTGAATTTATAGTACTTTTCTGAATTGATATATAGAAAAATGAAAAAAGAAAACTTTCCTTCACTCTTTCGCTATTTTTTTTTCTCGCTGAGCTTTAAAATATCGATTTAAATTGGAATTGTCAAACAGGGCAAATTGGTAGTGACAAACATGATAGGGAAAAAACCTTTCACAGAAATGATTGACATACATAAATATATAATGTATTAGACCAAGATAGTTATTTGATTGCGTACTTGAAATAGGCAGTTGCGTACATGGGCTATTGGCATGGATATATGATACTATTTAGGCGTTCCTAGATAATATCAACTCGTACATTAATCAACTTTTATTAAACTCTAACGCAACGAAATCTTCGCGGATTTACGTTTAAGATTTAATAATTCAGATGTTGTTAATTCAGTTTCACATCATCTGGTGATTTCGAATTGGAGCTAGCTACATTTTATTTACTAAAATATCACATTTAATTAGTAAATAAAACATCACCTTTTCCTTGGGAAAATGCTATTGCCACGATCGTCTGCAAAATCGCATTTAAAATGTATAGGGGCAAGAGTGGCGTACTTGTTCAGTGTGCGGCCTGCTAAGCGGGATGTCAATGGTTTGATCCTGAGTGAACTCACGCAATTTATCCGTGTAGCATGAGCTTTAAATGCCCTAGCCGTGAAAATAAGCACTGATGAATAGTGAAGAGGCAGAAAACGAACTGGCGGACTCCTGGAAGAGTCTGCGACAGGGCTTCTTTGTTTTACCTATACATATATTACCATATGACGAAAAACGATGTACCATATTTGGATTTCTTATATCATTGAGAAATATGTACTTTTTATTTTGGCTTGTTAAAAGGAAAATTGATAAGAAAACGAATTAAAAGAAGAATCTAGAAGAACAAAGAAAACAAAGAAACACTTGTAACCAGTAAGAAAAAAGCTCCCGCACGTACATTATTTATATCTAGCTATAGAGAATAAATGGTAGAAAAGAAAGGATAAAACGATTTGGAATGAACAACACGCCTCCGTGGAATAAACGAGAAGAACATAGAAAAAAGTGAAAAGGATATGTACGAGACAAAAATTATTGTGTTTGCTCGTGAACCAGAAGACGAAAAAAAAAAAAAACGTCAAAGAGACTTGCGTGGTTACATAAAATTTACCAAAAAAGACTGATGAATGAAACAAACAATGGAGTATAAAGGTTATGTGGGCAAAATATGATAAATTAAAAGATAAAATGAGGTAAATTTATTTATAAAATTAGCACGGAAATTGAATTTCATTATACATTATTTGATATCGTATCATATATCATTTTGAATTTCACAATAATCGATCAGTGTTCCAAAACAATATTCATATAAAATGTCTTGTCTTGAGATGTTTTAATCCATTCTCTTGCTTTAATTGTGCCTATTAATCCAGTCCTATTTGTATAAATACTGAAGAAATATGTGTTTGTTAGGTTTAATCAAAGAAAAGAAAATAAAAGAAAAGAAAAGGAAAGAAAAGGAAAGGAAAGGAAAGGAAAGGAAAGGAAAGGAAAGGAAAGGAAAGGAAAGGAAAGGAAAGGAAAGGAAAGGAAAGGAATAGGTAAAATAAATGAAATAGATAAAGATATTCAAAATGGCCTATTAACACGATCGTCTTGGTAAATTATGCCACACACCCTTATATAGTATAACAGCTAGTTATCTGATCGACTCTCGCCTAACCCAAGTGTTCAGTTGGCGGAATTTCTCGGTCTAGTGGAAAAGTAAACGACTTATATTAACACTTGGTCGCAGGAAATGACTTCATCAGCCTCTGGCTCCCTTTCGCAGCACAACCAAATCGACAGAATCGACTCAAAATGCACCAGACAGATTACCTTTGAGCCTCAGTTTCAAACCTATTCTAGCTCCGTATGCATGATAAAATAAAAGTTAATATCCAGGACTAGTCTGACAACATCTTATTCCATATTTAGACTTGTTTACTGAAAATCTCTGGCTAATGCTAAGCAAGCAAGTGGGCATGATTTCTCATAATTATGTATTAAGTATACATTTCTCTCCTGGTGTGTGGTTGGTTTCAGGTCACTGACCATACCCTAAGAGTGAAGTTTATATAACGTCAACTCATAATGTCGTTCTATTAAATATTAAAATGAGTCAGTCTAATGACAGAAATGTCACGGGAAATTTACTCTTAACATAATCCGTAACCATATATTTCCTTAATCAGTTAGCGAAATTTGAAGTTATTTCTATCCACATTTGATGAAATTTAGAGGTTGGAGATTAAACTCTTTTGACTCATTAAATCGCTCATCATGGCCGGCCACAAGTACGCATGTGCGAGAAGCGATGACTTGCCTTAATATCGCATAACGTCTTGCAGTGCGTACTGGACCACAAATGTGTTTCATCAATCATACAAGGTAAGTGAACAGCTGCCGGTCAAATTTCTCCTGAATTGGTCCACGAATTGATCGCTATGATTTCAAATACACCCTAAAGCAAGAATAACACCTTCAGCATTTACATCAAGGGTCATCCATATCGATTTGCTTGATACCCGTGGACTAGTTTTGAGATCTTTATATTTCCGGATATATCCTAGTTGATCCCGAAAAGTAAGAGGGTTTTAGCGTTAATTTAAAAAAAAGAAAACCATATGATATCTGAGCGATCAATAACACTAATATCTGAGTGGGAATATCTTTACGATGACAAGTTTCTCAGTTATAGGTCAGTGATAAAGCATTCCAATACTTATAAAGTCAAAGATGAATCTTGGCGTTTCAAATTCGAAGCATTTTGCGAAAAATCCTGTGGTTTTTGAAGTATGCCATAGGCTGAGCAAGTTAGTGGAGTGAAATGGATCTGAATAAAAAAACAAGCGAAGTGACCATATGATTTTAACTTTTCCCAAAGAATAGAATCAAAACCCATCAGTGTGTACATAACATTATACGACTGGTTTGAGCTTGATGGATGTACTCAGGTCGTCGCTGAACCAAAACATTTTTATAGGTTATACAATATTGGAGTTCAGCTTTTTTTCGCCATGCAAATAGCGGAATTAGCGATAATGGGAATCCTTTTATAAAAGACTTTATAATTTAAATATCTCTGATCGTCATTACTAATGTCTTAAGAGAAACAGAATAACTTGATTAAGATGTAACTGGTTACATCCCGTTTTGATAAAGCGCTGTTGTAACTCAATTTGTATTTTTATTTTAATTCCGGGCGAGAAAATAAGCCCTTGATGTTCCCATAATTGCTGAAATAAAAGCTATATCATCTACAATATAGAAAGAAATTGAATTATTTGGCTGAAATTAGCGATAATTGAGTTTCAGAATCAAGGAATTCTTTGGAAAATAACTTTGCAAAGTCGACTATTGAAAAGCTGCATTACAAAATCGTATAAGCTCATCAATTATCTTCGTTTAGACATTAGATAATGGATATCAATTAACGATCCTTTCTCATTGAAAATTCATTGATGACATAATGGCTATGTGGCCAGCAAGTGGCTAGGTACTATATTACTTTGACAAGCTAGAACAATCTATCAGGTTTGTTTTTACAATCCAAGCTGAAAAAAGAAATACCGACCTTGCAGCATATTTCATCACGGTACTGATTAGTTTTTCAGGTAGTACCACTGTAATGATAACAGCACGGATTCATAGAGCTATTTGGCTGCCATGTACGGTAATCTTTTGATTAAGTAGCGATCATTTGGCGAGTCAACCAGTCGGTCAATTATTCATGTACGTTGTTCACTGATAACATTGTGGCCAGTGTGTGCCAACTTAGCCATCTTGCCCGATGAGGTCGTGGGCCATTCATTCAGTTCAGTCCGTGTGTGAATTTGAATTTGAGCCAGTTTTTACACGCTTCTCTGGTCAAATTGTTTCTTACTGCCCTCTTTTGCATTTTTATTACTTATAACAATTAATCAAAAAGGAGAATCTCTTATCGTGTATATACCAACATTAGGAGCTTAATATATTCCGGCTATGAAATATCTCGTCTCGGTAAAATTGTATTCTCATATATCTATTATTTTCTACTTATAGTGCGTTTACAGAGCCCGAAACTAGACCAAAAGACGAGGCTTTGTTATCCATTATCAGTGAAATTCGTTGACGGATCGTACAAAAATCTTGGAAAGAATTAAGATGAGGTCGGCCGTGCTTCGTTTTGTATAAGGCTCTCTTAAGACTCTTATTTAATGTCCTCAGGCCGTTTGTATTTAAAGCGGTTCTTTTTACAAATCATGGAGTAATAAATGTTCCTTATTTTCTTTTTCTCCTTTTTCTTTTTTTTGTTCGAACGACGAAGCCATCAAAAGTTAACAATATGGCGCGAAAATGCCATTACGCGCGCTTTCTCAGCTCATTCCTATCTTTCTTGTGATTGGACAGATAGAGCAGTAAATAATTTTTATTTTATTCACAAGGAGTTTATTGCTAATATCTTCTTTTTTTTAATTCCTGAGAAGAAAGATCAAATCAATTTTCTTCGCCGTTGTTTAATGAAAAACGGAAGATACAGATTTCATCTATTTTAGCATTAAAAAATGTTATGCTGTTAGATAGCATTGCCATGGCAACATGATCAACTATTCTCCGGCTCGCCTATTAAACTGTAAAGCTATTATCGGGATAAGACGTACCCCGAGCGTTTCCTCAGTTAAGAGATATCAAAACAGTAATATGCTGGACATATCTCCCGCTAACAGGTCAAAATCCTCATTTAGTTTATGAAAGCCCAGAGGCAACAGAAGCGTCGCATTTCACTGAGCTGAACACACGAAACGCAGGTACTAGAGTTAAATTCATAAGACCACAGGGTACGATTGGTATCTGAATATACTTGTAATCAAGGCTGATGTTTTGTGTCTTGGTTTTTGGTTCATGGTATATAGGAACGATTTCTAGTGCACCTCCTGGCCAGGCCATCGATTTGGCAAGCACATGCATTCTGGCATTGAAAATTCTAAGAACACTCACCAGAAATTGGTCCACGAAACAGAGGACAACTTTCCATACTTTAATAGCTGAAATACATTGACTACTCGGTAAGAAAACTAAATAGCTTACATATATGTTTATATTTATATATATATATATTATTATTTTATTCCATTTAATGTTAGGTTCAACTGAATATTTCGAACAGATCCACCAGCTAGAAGTAAATCAATAACGACATATGTTTCCACACATGATGTTTCGGCATGTATTTCTAATATCCGTAACGTTACGTATCACGGAACTTTAGCTATATAATTGAGATAGTCAATTTAGAAATTTAGAAACGATTTTTGTGGATACCATACGTACAGCTGACATCAGGGGCGTAGCGAGGACCTGAGAATTGGGGGGGGGGGGGGGTGTGGCACCCAGAATAAAAAAGCAAACCAAAAAGAAAAATGAACAAAACA
>JAUUIK010128710.1:0-13563 GCA_032270385.1 Urticina crassicornis | reverse complement strand
CAGGGATTATCACAGTAGTAATTTTATGACCATTAAATACAACCATGTACTCACTTGTTGCCACTGAGTACCAGAAGGATGGACGCCATAGTAACCCTCTCGAGAGTAAAGGTGTTGTCCCTTTTCTTTGGCCGTTGCTAATGCAATAGCAGTTGGATCTGTTGGCGTACCTGCAGCAGATTGCAACACCTGATGTCTAATTAATGTACCCTGTGCAGTAGATGATTGTGGATGTTCCATCGACGGTGACTGTTGGGCAACCGAGCTTGGATGGGAAGTATTTGGACCTTGCTGTCTCACAAGCTCATTATGTTTTTCTCCTTCGCCATAGAGTCTTGCAGCCAATTGTTGTCTTTGGATGTTTTGACCATTTACCATCAATGGATGACCATGGTTCATTTGGTAGACTTGCTGGGCAAACACCTGGGCAGGGTATGGGTAGACACCATACCTTGGGTCTTGACCCGAAAAGGCTTGGTACCACTGTGGGTAAGTAATACCTTCAGGGTACATCATGTACTGGTGGGGTGGGTAGTGTTCTACGTTAGTCTGCTTGTCTCGATGTTCTTGTACTCGTTCGGCAGCTTGCTTCAGCATGTCAATAGCAGTGTGATGTTTAGATTCCTCTACACCTGTCGACAGTTGCTTTACTTCTGTAACCTTGTCTGTTGGCACATGTGCAATTTCCTCTGAACCTGTTGAACTGAAGCTGTCACTATTGCGCTCCCTTGGTAAGAGAAGTTTGTCCTGGTCGCGCACATAGGCTGCATCATGTGTACTGCCTGGTGTCGATGTACCAGAACTTTTACCACTTTCATAGTCGCCCGACCTCAAATGGTCCAAAACTGCTTCATGAGCTTCACTTTTCAAGCTTCTGTCTTTTGGTGGCCTGCCTCGACCAGGCTTAATGATTACCCTGTCACTTGGTGACTCATTGTGGCTACCAGCTGAGGCTGCTGCTGTGGTATTCCCGGTGGTATTATCGGGTGATTCCAATGTGTTCAGTGCTGGGCTAGAGGTTCTGCTCCCCCCTACACTACCTCCTTGGCTGGCTGCATGATGATTTTCTAGATGCCTGCGCAGTGATCTCATGTCACAATAACTCTTGTCACAATCTTGGAAACTGCACTCGTAAGGCTTTTTGTCCCTATGAGTAACCATGTGTCCATTTCTATGACAAAAAAATTATTCTTAGTACTGTTTTTGGAAATAAAATAATTCAATTAAAAGTATCCTCACAGCTCAAAGAGATAAATAGACATTAGTCTCACATAAATTTAAAAAGTAATTGCTGCGTTAATACTGGTCCATGACACCAGATAAATACAGCTACTTTAGAAATACTCAAGTCAAAGGTTACAGAGTGTATTTTCAAGTACCGTATATATGAGTATATTTGTCCAACTGAGAACATGCCTGAGGCTACAAATATTACCCAGAAACAATATTGAAGCATTTATCACAAAATATTCCCCTATTTACAGCTGTCAAACAACTAACTTAGTTTGAGGAGGGTAATAGTGAGGCATTAAGTACAACATTATTCATAATACTTGTCTATAGTAATTCATGTATACGACATTACTATGATAGATAACTGTAAAAAATGGGTTCAGACTTGTTATTACATGGTAAACACAACTGATGAAGTTGTATTTATATTTCACTGTTTAATCTTTAAACCTGTTACCGCTGATTTCTTGAAGCACGACTAGTAAAGATTTGAGACAAAGTTTGTGCATTGCTTTTGTGGGACGTCAATCATGCGATACAATGGGACATGAAGTCAATTTCATTGTTTAACATTTAATATTTAACAGTTAACATGATTCACAGTTTTATTGCAACATACAAACTTGGTGGCAGTAATGCAAACAAGGAATTGTGTACAATCATAATTTACAAAATTATTATAATTCCAGGCAGTAATTTTCAAGTAATCATAATAATTATTATGGTAATTTAATAATTTGGTACCATAATATTTTAGATTGATTTATATTTCCAAACTCAATTATTTCTGGCTTGTATTAGTAAGGACCTAGGAAGAGCTATTTAGAAGGGAATTGGAAGGGATTTTGTTATGGTAAGAAGTGTTTTCATGGTGGAGCTAGGTGGTTACAAAAACAATATGAATCACTGCGATGATGTTAATAACGTATTTATAAGCACTTGATTCTGTGGACAACACAGAGTCATGTTTTAGCCAGTTTCTTTTCATTTTTAAAGGTATATGCCAGCCATCCATAATTTACCTAAGGTTCTTTGTATGTTTTTTTTTCAAATTTCAGTGTCAATATATTTTTTTCCATGCTTTTGAAGTTCAAGATTACAAAATTTAGAAAATAAAATGGTAAGTCCTAAAGAGGAGTGATTCTCAATACTGTATTTATGCTATAAACCACCTATACACTAGTTTTAATACAGTTGAAAACCTGTGTTTAGACCTGTGTCTAACTAGGAAACCTCACGGTTAAATTAGACTCTAGGCATCTTAAAAATAGTTATATGTATATATCATTCTAAATTAGAAGAAAAAAGAACTTAATTTACAAATTGTAAAAATTTAACTTAGAAAAATTGCAAAAAAATAAAAAAATATTGTATTGTATTACATGTGTAAATAAACTTACAAATGATCCTGTCGCTTGAATCCTTTACTGCATATTGGACAAACATATCTCCTCTCGTCACTGTGTGTCAGTTTGTGTTTAGCCAATGCACTGGATGATCCAAAGATTTTTCCACATTGCTCACACTTGATCTCTGGTTTACCTCCAGGAAGTGGTTTAGGTCTCCCTTTTGACTTATTGATCTGTGTTTTCTTATCAAAATCATCTGTGGAAGAGGGTGCTGGACTGTCCCTGTCACTTTTAACTGACACTGATGGAGAGTCTGGTCTTTTAGAATCGTCCATTGTTGTAGATGGTGATGAGGGGTTGACATGGTGTGGACTCCCAAAGGGTTTTGAATTGTCTGCAGGAAATATTGATAACAGTTGACTTAGGGATTAACAAATCTTAAACATTGATATAGTATCCTTGCAAAAATAAATCTGAGATAATATAAATGTCAAAAACTAGGAAATACAGTATAATAAATACATTCACCAGCAGGAAGTATAGGTGTAGAGTGTTAATATTGCACAAAGAATTTCACACTCAAGTATTCAATGAGGTATTTGGAAACATGCCACAGCTTCATGGGTTGTTTACTGGGCCATTAAATATAAATTATTAGAGAAACATGTCAGGCTGTTAACATTGTGTAGCATAGATTTCTTTCTTGTTTACAGTGAAATTTCCAAAGTTCTTTGCTTCAGAGCAGTGGGAAAGTGTTAAACTGTAGTTCTTGAATGTTCCAGATCAATGAAAATTACTTTAGCTTGACTAACTCATTGTTTTATAATCTGTGAATATTAGAACCAGATTTTAAAATGTAGTTTGATTTTAATGTCAAACTCTAAAGCAGAGAAGCACTTACTAAGGTTATTAAAATAGGATATAAAGATATATCAAATGCTACAAAAACTTTTTCCATCTTTCAGTCTTGCTTTACTAATCTGAATTCATCACTAGTGGTATTCAGCAATCAGTAGGAGGTCTATAATTCTGTCCAAAATTCCAAATAATTAGAGCTTATTTCTCAAACAAAGGAACTTTTCTTTGCACAAGTGAGCTCTTGCAAATGTCATACAATGATTTACTTTAAGAAGCATAAACAGAGCAGAAAATATTGTGTTGAAAAGAAGCTTTGATTACTGTTGGAAACAACTGGGGTATCTGTAATACAATATGACATGCAGGTCACACAATACCCTAGCATACGATCTAACTTTAATCTGCAATTTCTCTACAGCTATACACTCAAAATGCTATCTTTGTCCTCTAGAACGACAGTTCAGCATGTTCAAAATCACTTACCAGAGGAAAGGAGCAGGCCTGTGCTCATTTGAACATTGCATGCCAGCATGTCTGTTGTTTGTGACATAATTATACAGGGACGAATATTAGGAATCTGTGATTTCTAAGCCCCAAACCATGTCTTACATAGGATACTCCTCCAGCAAATGACCAGAGGAATACATGCATGTTGCCCTTCTGAAAATACTTAATGCTTTGTTTAAGGAACTGGAGGTGTACTGATCAATGAATAACAGCATCATGAAAATACAGGCAACGCATACTAATGACGCAAGCAAGATGAAAATATTATGGTTCACTGCACATCACAGCAGTTTTGAAACAAAGAGTTGAATTACATCATGTCTTTAATTGGATATGTGACACTTCATTCAACAAGAATTTGTCTACTTACTTATTGACTTCTCCTTAGTAATAGATGCTGTTAAATCACTGGCTTGTCCTTTGATTGCTGTGGTAGGCAAATTAGATCCTCTCTGCTGATGCGCGGCTGCAGATTCTCCTTGAATGTTTGGCACAAATGTAGGGACAGCAGCAAAGTTTTCTTTGAAGTGATTACTAGGGTCAGCCCCCATGGGAATACCTTGGTAATACATGCCATCTACAACTCTGACAGGTCCAATGCCAGGGAGAACAGCAAAACCAGGTGGAACTAAGCCCTGCCTATCTACATACTGCATATTATTACCAACACCAGTTTGGAGATGGGCAGGCAATCCTGCATACATTTGATTAGTGTCTGTTGTATCTCCTGGGCTGCTTGCCACAGGAACTTGCTGTTCTGGCCTATTAGCAGCATACTCTGCCCTCTGGCTTGGATGTAGGGTTCTGTTATCAGCAAACCTACCTCGAAATAGATGATCTCTCACCATTTGAGCATGTGCCGGTAATACACCCATTGCTTGTGGGCCACCGGCTTGTGACATGGCAACAACATTAGGATATTGCATGTAATATACCTGTGGTACTGTCCTTTGGTCGTGATTCATTTGAATGTCTCTAGAGCCTTGCAGCCTTGAGGCCCTCTCTCTTTCGCTATCGCTTTCGTAGTCTTCCTTGTTTTCTCTGTTTCCTACAGGTGTTTTGATTTTGAAATCCTCGTGGGGATTGTGAAGATAATGATACACACGCGTACGCTCATTAATACTACGAACACTTGCGTTTTTGCCACCGATTCCTGTCTCCTCATTTGAAATATTTTCGCTACAATGAAGGTTTATATAGTCTTCCTTTCCACTTAGATTTATTTTTCTCATATCTCTGTTATCAGAGTCATTTTCTGAACCCATTTCCTGTGAGGCGCGTTTAATCACGCTCGTTCCACGTTCTGCAAATTCATTATAAGGTACCTCAGCACTATTGCTGTTATTTGTACGTCCTTGTTTCTCGTTGTATTCACTTCCGTAAGGTTGACTTCGTTTTGGACTTGCCACACTTAGATCAATCCATCGCTCTCGAGAATAAGAGCCATAGTTCGTCCTCCTTTCGTTCACTCCCTCGTGCGTTTCAGCATCTTTCCTCTCAATCTTCGACACCGCTTGAAAATCACGGTTGTCGGTGTAAGCATCCTTTCTGTTCAAACGAGAGACCGACTCTCTAACTTGAGCAATTTCGTCTTCATTCATAATAACATGGTCTTCGATATTTGCTGTTTCAGCAAGCCTTGAGGTAACAGAAACAGTTTTTTTAACTGAGTGAATTTTGTCTTCATGAGTGTCCACACTGTACAGGGATGGTGCTGGTTCCTCCTGGCCTTCCGTGTCCGGACTTGCACACGGGACATTCTCGTAGGACATCTTGAATTCCGAAGTCTTTAAATAAATATTCGACCTGTGTTTATAAAGAAATCGTCAACTTCGACGACACAATCTAGACCACCTCGCACTTTCTGTAGACTGAACGTGTACGATCAATCAGCGGCCTGAAAATGTAAACACACAATTTAGTTACTAATATTCGACAAAAACTGAATTACGATAGTGAAAGCAAAAATAATTCTTAGGATTTATCCTTCTAATAAATTATTAGTCGAGTGCATTCAGCTGAAATTGGTAGATAGTTGGCCACACAGCGACAATAAAGGTCCGGTATTTCAAGCTTGAGAAACGTATTTATGAAGCTTACACAAGGTAGCGTGCAACGACAGGTCAACTTTTCACTATTCATTCAGACTATATTTTCAATCTCAGCTTTCAAATATCCAAACTCGATGAATGGAAAAAAGTCCACTGCTATCGGGAAGTAATAGCATTAGAAGAGAGATTATGGAGAAGAGCTGATAAACGGTCCAGATGGATTGAGCACAACAACAAAAGCAACGTATTGTTCAGTTCTGGCTGGGCAAATAATGCAATTTTTTTGGAACTTGTCCTGGTAAAACATCACGTGAATCTCACAAAATACTTTTTCGTGATTTTGAAACCCAGGAGGGTCATAATTTAATGAAAATTCGATTCATCCATTGCGGTCATTCCCCAGTGCATGACGTGTTTTCTTTACCTTTTGCTGCATACGCAGAATTTCCTGTATTCACAAGGGATTATTTTAAAACCGAAACGAAGTAAAAATACGAAGGACAAAAACTGGGAAATATCCCTCGAAATAAAATTCCTTGTACATCTATTCAGCGTTTTCATATGTCTAACTGTCTTCGAAACCATGTTGTTCAAAGTCCAAAGGATATAAGACGAAGGTGATATGACCAGAAAACGGAAGAGTTCCAAAAAAGCGGCGTGTACTTATGCAGATGCAAGCAAGAGCGATGGGGAGCGCCTTACTCTTTGTTTTCCTGCTAGATCTCGGATAAACACTTACAGCTTACAATAACCTTCATAAATGCAGTTATAAAACCTATCTGATAAGGACACATACATTGAATCAAAGTCTTTTACGTGGCAATCTGAATTTCGAAAAACACAACTCCGACCCACAAACTGTACATAACGACAACCAGCTCTTGGACGTTTCCACGCGTTCAACTCTGATCGTAAAAACCTACCTTTCTCCTTCTCGTTCGAGTCTGGATTCATCACTCAGTCATTGAATTACACCTATTAGAGTTTCTTCAGCTGTAGAAAGTCTTTATGAGGATAGATTTATAGTGATAAGTTTGCTATTTGGCGATCACAACGTTTCCTGAATTGCGATTTTTGCTACGTTTATCTGACCGGGCCTTACACTAGTAGTCAGTCTATTCATAACTACGTCATCACAAGGTCAATATTACAATGACATACCCACGCATCGACCAATCGCTGCACGGCATTCTTCCCTGGGGAATTGGGTGTGCATATGAGCCGGTCAAATTCCTTGTACTATTTCTGCAAACAACAACAAAGCACAATTCCGGATCCGCGCCAAAAAAACCCGTCGTCGAGCGAACTTCCTGCCTTGGGAAAGGCCTCAAAAGCGAATGCTTGACCTGAAAATTTGTTCTATAGGTGAAGTGCGTTTGGAGAATCTTTATAACTTTGGAAATTTTAGATAAATACAGCGCTGACACTCGTTTCTGCCTGTATCGCTTTGGCCTACCTCGTGCCTAGTGGCCGGAAATAGTCCAAATAAGTGCTTCCGCAAAGCCACCACGGTGTCATGCTAAACGTGAAGAAAGAGTGATTTTTAAAATAAACTGCAAATATATTTTGCGAAGGGATATCTTTAGTTTATTATTAGATATATTGTTTTTCACGTTCAACTGGAGTCCTACGTACGTAGCTAGAACCGTTGTCGCGTTCCTCCTACGGGTCGCGGTTCGCTGCACCGTTGCCATAAATATCTCTAAATATTGGAATTACCTCACCGGAATGAAATTACCGTATATAAACATATTGCAGGTCAAATTAAGTACATTTTTGGAGCTCGATTGCTAATTATGAATTTAAAAATATCATGAACATTTTCTTTTAAAAGAATATTTATCAAATATCACAATTACGTGATAAAGTTAGGTGAACTCTATACAGTTATTTTGGAGCTGATGATGCATACTAATGAGATAGATAAAGAGCGTTGGCGTTCTTTGTCTCGCGGCGTTGCCCAGGATATAAATTACATCATCACATTAATTCTCGAAACCACTTCTTGCTGCCAAGGGGTCGTGACATCTGCAAACATTTGCACGTAGACGTAGTGTGTATGTATGCATATGTATGATGCATATGTACATGAACATCGTAATTTGCATCCTGGTATAGCAGTAATAAAAACGCTTGTAAAATATGCAAAAATGATTTAATAGTGAAATTCTAATGATTCAGTAAAAGCGGGTAATTTTGAGGTACTTCCAGTTAATATTTCCCCATCCTGTCTCTCCGATTCTTGGAAACTGAAATATCAAAGCACAATAGCTTTGAGCTTGAGTAACTCGGTGATTGGGAAATGAGCTCATTCGTATCTGATGCAGAAAGAACAAAAGGCGAACAATAGATGTTGAAGTTTTCAATGGAAAGAATTAGCAAACGAGCCAGCTGGCCTGCAAACGCGTGCTACTGAGCGACAGCGCACGCCGTCCATTACAAAAGAACGGACGCGCTGTTTGGATTAAGAACCCGGCCAGAAAATCTAACAGCACCAGCCACAAGCCCTGTTTTATCAAATTAAATCATTCTCAAAAACGAAACTTTGAATCTAGCTTGGTGTATCAAACGTATCTATGCCTTATAAGGAATTGTGGTCCCGCCTAAAGTCCAGACTGGCAATATCACATGTAAAAGGAGTTGCACAGTTCACTATAGATTTCTAGCAGTTTACTCGCTCAACTAAGACTCTGTAAATAGCAATGCAAATCGAAATAAAAACGTCTGCTTTTTGCTACCACTACAAGAAAATAAAAAGCGCACGCGTGCTCGAGATCGCTTGCGGCGAGCTTTCCTGTGAGCTTTGCGGTGCACATTTTAACGATGTAAAGAGATTCTCCAATCGCTTAAAGCCCTGTGTAATAATAAAGGCTGTGGTCTTCAGACAAAGAAATGGACTACCGCTGTTCAAAGTTACAATATATGACAGACTCCTCTTTGTACACCCAACGCTTCACAAATCCGCGTTACATTTGACAGCTAATCTAGGAATTCCCAGGGGTGTGGTAAAAACACAAATGTAATTTCTGCGGAAAAGCAGAATAATGTTCCCGGTTCAAAATGGCTGGGTTATGAATATTAAATGTGTTAAGGTTTGCGTGCAGTGTACCCGATACAATACTAAATGCTAAATTTAAATGTTATATTTTTAACACCCTGTTCACAGTATTTCAGCAAGTGGTTTGGCCAATTTATTTCAATATAATATAACAAAAGAAAAAAAAAGCATTTGTTTCGAGTTTGTAAACACAAAATGTCATAAATAACAACAGACAAACTATATTGTCGCAGGGATCGAGTAAGAAACCGAAGATTTCGAGTGCATTAACCGTCCCAACGAGTCACAAAGTATAAAACAATTCACGTTTTAAAATTAGCAGGGATAATAAACTTATTGGCAACCTATTTTAAAGCGAAAGATGAGCCTTCATGCATCACCATAGCGACAAAAGAGCAGAAACTATAGCACTTGGTTGCGCAGCGTGACACCAAAACTCAAGATCAGAACGAGGTTTGACGACAGTCACGCAAACTGTTAGAAAAACTGGTAAACGAAAAATATTTTCCGGATCTAATTAACCGCAATAAGGGGTACGAAACTGTTTGATTGTCTTGTCTATGCTTATACTGAGTGACATTTCATTATTTTGTTCTCGGTACACGACCAAATATCTATGCCAGTTTGCTCGAAGCTACAGCCAGGATTTGTAAAGCAGTTGTTCACTTCAACGGAGAATCATATAAATATTTTAGTGGAACCTGGAGTTGGGATCTAATGAGCACCGGTTATGAAAACAGGTCCTGCAAATAATTCCAAAAGTACCCTGATCAAGGAATTAGCAAATTATCTAATTGTCAACTAAAGGAGGAGTTTTTCCTCTTTCGTTTTCGGCTCAACTTCTTGTTTGTGAAAAAAGAAGCTAGTTCGAGAAATATACCAATAATATGTCCTGATAAGTTGATATTTGGCCAAGTAATTGAAAGTCTTTTTCATGCAAGTCGGATTGCTTTTCTTCAGGTGGTATTTTGAATTTTACATGAACTGGAACAAAGCTGTCATCGTAATGACTACAGTAACATGATTTAAAAAGACATCACCGATAAACTATTGTCTTCCGATCAGTTTTACCTGCCTTTAAAACTGTTTTAATAGCCAATATGGAAAGAGGCTTATGTATTTTACTACGCTTCATCCTTTAAAAAAAATAAAATGAAAAAAAACCCTGATCGATGAAGAAAAAATTACGGAAAAGATAAGTTCCTGGTTACGTTCCTGACTACATAACAGATGGACTGGAAACAGGAACAAAAACGAGATTAGTTTGTGCTAGATTAGCCGGTCCACTATTCCGTTTCGCTTGCAAATAAAATGGGAGCTGGTTATAGGAGCTGGTAATGGGAGCTGGATCATGCAAATAAATGTCCTAAGACTAAGGAAGGAACTGTATCTTTGACGTTATCACTTCACCATGGGTACAGTACAGTATTACAGTATCTAAAACATACAACACGATTCGTCTAACTCGTTAAACTAGGTATAAGCACTAGCAGTTGGCTTGTGTCGAATGGGTGAATTTACAAGCTACACACACCAGCTGAAATTCCAGGTGCCCCTGCAAACTGTTGTTTAATTATTAACCTCAAAATATCAATTTTAGCTGAAAAAATCGCCTCCTAGAACCTCAGTAGCTCCGAAACCTTCAAGCAACTTTCGCGAAATATTCCAACCTTTTGAGTCCTATATTTTACAATGGAGGTATTGATTGGAAAGTCTTGTTTCAAGGATGTATTTGGAAGACTGAATATCGATCTTTGGTTTCAGGTACCTGCTAAAAAAGAACCGGATTGAACATGGAATACACGTGGAACGTAGAAACCTGACCGAGTCGTGTGGGCAGAGTAAGCTGCATAGATCTATAAACTTATAATTGGCGCATTTAAATTCATCATATTTAAGCACTGAATGCGGACAAAGACACATTACATGGATTGGTCTAGTTCCTCATCGAATTTGAGGGCGCAATGGAAAATCGGCAACATAATTAACCCCATCCAGTTTCTCTCATAAACAAGGAAATTTCGCAATGCGAGTTTTCAAACTGGAGAAAAAATCTAATTAAGCTATATAATCAAGCTGATGATATTACCTCAAGTTTTGATCGATTGCGTTAACAGCACAGAGATTGCAGACCAACTCTGTTGTAGATATAGTTAACTCTGGTCACATTCTTCAATGCTGTAATAAAGGGCACATCAGCTCAATTCTATAAATATTAAATGACCAGGGACTAGCTAGCTGACCGGTCAACAGCTGGATTAACTTCAGTGGATATTCGTTTAAGCAACGTATACCGCACGCCAGTTGAATTTTGTTTCTTAACTGGCTTATAATTATATTTGGTAAATGCTGAATGGAAGGATGATTAGTGGTAATAATTTTATTTCAATGTTTAACCGAATGTGCGTAACAATGGACTCCTTCTTTTCCAAATATAATAATTGAGCTCGTAGAAATATTTCTGTTTATCTGTTTGACTTCTTGATTAATCTGCAGAAACACATCTATATTTTTCAGACGGTTTTCGTGGTAATTTCAGACTGGCGTTTCCGCATTCCATATGTAAATATATATGTAGTTTTGGTTTGCACACCGGAAGAAAAAGCCTTGCCAATTGATTATTAATTCCACATTACTAGTAGTTGCTTTGCTGGTTTCGAAAGGGGGCTTTTATATTGTTTCCTAAACTATGACCATATGAGGTGATGTAAGCAGGAAGTAGTTACATATATATGATATGCAAATATCCGAAATAGAATATAAAAACTCTTCCCCTATACAGTTGCACTATATACAAGGACCCGCCGCTGAAATCTTGAAATCGCTCCATCTCTACATTAATATTATATTCTGTAACTCTAACACCACAACATAAAAATCTTTCCTACAGATGATACCTTACAACATATCAGAAAATAAATAAAGAACAGCTAAATTGAGAGTAATTAAATAACTAACAAAAAAACATCAAAATTCCGCTTTACCTTTCAAATTGCTCCAGCTCCACTTACTAGTACTCCATCGCTGATTTTGGGCTCCACGCAGTAAGGTCCCAATGAGCTTAACCTGAAATGTTCTAGAGCCTATCTCATATCCTGGTACGGATATTGATTTCCAGCAACTGTAAATACGTTGTCTTTAATTTTCAGTTTCAGTAGTAATAAGCAGATTGCGCCGAGAGTAGCAAGCAAGCAGCTAACTGAAGCTTCCGTGGATATAAAACCGGGTTGTTCGGGTTCTTTTTGTCCGAGGTCATTGAAGCGTTGTACTTGGTACCAGTCAGGCGTGTAGGACTTTCTAAAAGTCTACTTTGTTTTGATAGAGTTAACCACCCGACATTTTATGACACTTGGGCTTTAAGCACAACGCTTGAGTAATTGACCAACTAAAATGATTTTCTCAGCCAGGTATCCAGTGAATAAAGAAGAGAACAAAAACTGATCTGCTGAGGAGAATCCGCCGAAAATCTTTTTGTTCATTCAATTTGAAAGGCTATGCAATACAAGTCTTTTATCAAATGAGATGGAATTATTCCTATGATTTTGGGCAAAGAAAATGAAATAGAAGAACAAAACAAATACGGTAAATAAAATTTATTTTTTCAGACCCGATATAACTTTTTTAGGAATGGGTGTCCGTAGAAGCGTTAAACGATGAAATCGCCGAGGCTTCTTCTTTGTGAAGTAAGGATGTTGGTCGCACGCTATCCCTGGGTAGAAATTTGGAAAGAAATGACTAATTAAGTGAAATGGAGTGGGCTAAAAAAGGATGGCTGAAGTGACTAGTTAACCATACAAGCATGCAAGCAAGCATCAGTCCGTTTCACATGTACAACTGTGAAACAAATGAATAAAAAATGGACTATTGAGAAGTCTAAAGACTATCAAAGTAAAGTTGGGTAAAGTTGATCGCTCAAGCCGGGAACAAGTCAATCTGAGAAATAAAAACAGATTCGGATTGCATAATTTCCGGGTACCAAAAGCAGGCTTGATAACTGCCTTTACCTTAGTATCAGCCGGTTTTCAGTCCGATATTTTCGTTAGCTGGATTGATCGATGTCAGCTAAGACCATTTTGTTATCATTAGTCGGTTCGCATTATGATTTCAATAGGCTTAAAGAATAAAGTAGACTTGCATCGCGTGCATAAAATGTTTTGGCAAATCATTATAGACATGCACAAGGGGGAAAAGGCTTACTGAGAGACCAGTGTCGCCGCGTTTAAGTGCGACATAAGGCGTTGGACAACATTGGCGACATTGAGAGGCATTTTATAACATATGCACGTCAACAATAAACAACATGCACATGCGGCGACCTTGAGCTCCAAGGTAGGCCTAGAAGATTTCAACATCTGTTACAAGAGGGTTAGTGCATGCACGAACAACAAGTATATCTGCCTAAAACCAACTTTGTCTTACGAGGATAACAAGTGACAGCTAATAGCTGATAAATTTGTGGTCCTCGATTCAAGATCGAATTGGAATTTAGGAACGTTGATTTTTGCGG
>JAUUIK010128599.1:3301-13573 GCA_032270385.1 Urticina crassicornis | reverse complement strand
TCTCGTGTTTCTCCAAACATCACGCGTGCTCTATTTCACCGGTAGAGTCATAGAAAATATCTTCTATTGCTTAAATATTCACCGCGCGGTGAACACACCTCGAGCGCGCACACTTTCCTTTGCTTTTCTTTACTTGTAGCCAATAAATTCATACAGTTTTATCATTTTTTTCAAGTTTTATCATTTTTATCAGCATCTCTGAATATATATATTACATATTAAAACAAGTATTCTCCGCCGGCGAAGTGAATATTAATTGGTGACTGAATATCTTCACTGCGAATAAATGTTAAAGAACATAGATTCGATAGTATGCGCGCTCTAATTAGCTTAAAAGCATGTTTTATTTAAGGTGCTGGTTATTTCCCCCAATAGATTTTCAAAATATGAAATAGAAAGGAGAGTCACCGTATTCGTTTTTGACTTGGGGGGATAGACTTAGGTGGTTTTTCGCCTGTTTTTGCTAAAAAAACAACTTCGTAATATAAGCGGGAATAACGAGCAATTTCAATAAAGCACAACAGTTTAAAGCAAAACTAACAACCTATCCTAAGGCAAACTGTCCTTTGCTATAGTTTTTTCCTTATACCGTTGAGAAGCTCAAAAATAATAATTTATTGGGCAAATAATGTCACAACAATTCACCGTGCTTTATTACTCTCTTGTTTTGACTTTGAAACTAGCTTTTAAGCACAATACTATTTGACCACGCTTAGTTAATATATACCTAAGCCGGCTTCGTTTCACAGGAGTTCGGTACAAAAGAACGAATAGCCAACTGTTTAGAGACGAAGCTGGAGACAATCGAGTAAAAAAATTCGATCCGTTTTTTATTTTCTTCTTGAGCACTCGATTGCTTCAGTGTCCTAGCACTCCCTTATTTCCTTTCCTTGTAGCGAGAGAAACAGATAACTCCTTTGCGGCATTTCCTTGTCGTTCCTCGTGTGGTCTCTTCGAGTCAACTTACTTACTTCTATAGGATTAGTATAAACTATGGGAAACTTAACTTTACCTATTTAGAAGTATAACTTATCTAAGTGTACTTTACATGAGGATTCTCGACAACCATTAGAAATTAGTACTGACTTGAGATCTTAAATCGATTAAATCATCAAAGCCGGCAAGCGAAAGATAACAGTCAGCCACATACATAGAAAAACCATGGAGGTGGAAAAACCGAACCATGCCTTCCATGATCATGAACTCCTGAATGGAAATAACAAATGGCGAACGAACGTGCCAGAGCCTGCTTGCGTAGTATAGGCTGGGTGAATGGCAGTCAAGTAGTTTAGACCTCTGAACCAATCGAAACCCTTATGGAGACTGCACGCAAAGCTCTACTGGGAAGTGTTGCACAGGAAACGGAGAATCGCTGCAGATTTAGACTCGAGCTACCACAGGTAGCCCGAGTAATTAGCGCTAGCTTTCATCAAAATCCTTTATTTCCCCACTCAAAGCCACATAAAAATCGTGCGCAAGCAGAAAATTTTACTTTTGAAGTTCAAAGACCAGAGAAATTCGGTTTTGTTATGTGACTGAGATTACAAAATGATGAAACTATGCGGCTTAAAGTTTCACAAAGTAATGTTTCGGTGAGCTTTTGCATGGAAATGGGCCTGATTTGCTCTTGTTTTCTTTCCTCGCGCGAGTAAAATCTCTATCGCAAAATGAATGAAATAGGCTAAGTCAAATTCCTCTCGTGTAAGGCAAGTTATCAAAAACCTTGATGTGAATTATGGAGTTTGCAGACGAGCTTTAGAAATAAGAAACTGCGTCTCCTATATGACAAGCACATGATGGAAGTTTTTGATTACAATCTCGCCATGACTCCGGCGCATGGAAATATTGGCGCTTGGGTTTTGCATGCGCGCGCATGGTTTCACAGCACTCTTAGTCGGTGTTAAATAATACTCGTAAAATGACCGTCAAGAATAGAAAGGGCTACCGCTAAATTGTATCGCAAATAAACTCACAATGGTCTTAATCTCGATTCAACAACATGGGACGTGACTTTTTAATAACAGGTGACCATCAAATACAAGTTCCAATTAACCTTCAAATCAATGAGGCGCTTACGGAGTTGTTAGTAGATCTCTGCACTGATATGACACAAATAACAAGTACTACCACATAGAAACTCGACCACGCCACTCCTATTGTCCATTGATAACTGTAGTTTGAATCGAGCTTTGAAGCGACCGCGACAAGATTTCATCAGATAGCTATAATTAGACAAGTACTATTGCTAAATTGGTTTTGTTTTAACTATCTTCTTGCACTTTGAAGATTTTCGAATGTGGAAAAAATGATACGATTTGTGACCGTTACTTTTGTATGGGAAATCAAAGGCTTTTCATACAAAAGAATTATAATATAGATTCAATAGTACGCGCGCTCTGATTGGCTAACAAAACATGTTTAATCAGAGTATAAAATAAAACACAAAAACCGTATTAATGTTTTTTGATAGCAACTTTTTTCTGGAGTTCCACATTTTTCACTGTACTTTGAAAGATAGCTATATCTCGGCTATGAGAGACTAGAGCCTATAGTTTAGTGCAAGCTTAACCGACACCTCCCTGGGTAGCTAGAGCCAAGACAACAAGAAAGACTGTCCTTAGTAGATGTGGTTGTCAGAAGGAACTGATTCCTTCAGTACTCGATGGACAACAATCTGTACCTAGAGCTGTACTGTCTAGTACGACTTGAGGTACAGTTCCAGACATGCTTCGCTCACTAAGAACCAAGTAAAATTGACTAAAGTAATCTCGGTTCGTCTGATATCTTATCTCCTATTTACGTATAGCTAAACAAAGTTCATCGTGTTGGTCTCTATATACTTTACATCGGAGAAGTTCGTCGCACAAGATTTTGAACATGCTAATCTATGATGACTCCATGGTGGCCAAGAACAAGAATTTTATAATTTTTAGAATGATTAAGAATTCAGTTATAAAAATTCCGACCGATTCTATCGGCACAACCCTCAGTATATATTTCAAAGATGTAATAAAAAATATTTGACTGAAGACACAGAAAGTCTTAATCTAATAACGAAGGTTAGTTCAGATTTTAGTACCAGCTTTCCTGAAGTCAGTCTTTGGGACACAAATCACTATGAAACGTTGATAAGTTTGAGTACACAGGAGTGGTTATCGGATTCAATGACTAAATTCCTTCTTAAATTCGTCTTAATTTATTGAACCACATTTCGATAAAAAAGGAATCCAATGGGTGCGGCGAGAGTGAGGCCGAGTCAAAGACGTTTTTCCCATCTTAACTCAAGTAAGGAGCCAAATTGTCTTCTCGTTGACAATCTGTATCAGTGATATCTCACAATAGAAAATGAATTACTCCAAATATTCAAGACAATTTTTTCATTAAAATTCTTTCTTATTCCTACCATGAATTATTCAGAAGCGAACCCGAAGTTTCCTCCCTTTCTAACGTACTAATTTGATCACAGGAAAGGAGAAAGTGTTGCCCGGTCACATGGTGCGGTAAAAGTTTATAAATATTATCAGAGAAAATGGAGTAAGTGAAATCCTTACTTATTCCAATTCAAAAGCATCCCAAGGAACTCAAGTACCTTTCTTTCTTATCTAGCTAACGTTGTAACGTATCATATCTCGGACTAATCAAAAAAATACTTCCCTTAACGATTCACAATAGGGGGCACAATTCACTACTGGTTTGAACCACAACGAATCATCACTAAAATGAACGAAAGTATCTTTCTTATCAGACCATATCAGACGGCGTCCTTCGATTAAAAGAAATACTCTCAAAAACGACCCGGCCACAAGGAGAATGAATCAGCAGATAAAATCCTTTACTGATTCCTAAAGAATAATCGACAGGATTAGATTTTTGTCTCTTTTTTTTTTTCACATATGGAAAAAATTGAAAACACATCATTGCCTTGCAAAACGATATCAGCATACAACAAAGACCTCGGTAATTGTCCTTTGATGAAGATAATTCATCGACTAAAGCCTCGTTGATGAACGTCAATTTAGGATAAATTTAGTTTTGTCGGACAGACAAAGAGAAAGGAGCCATCTAAACGAGTCACAGGTGCACGAAGTACAAGGCTTTTATCTGAACCGTATCGCGCAGCATGATGAGTATGCTTATGGCGTCTTCAGTTCACCGATACCCACCGCATTGAGATATGTCCTATTAGTTGAGGTCAAAGAACTGAATGAATCCTATCAAAAACGTCGCAAACGTTCAATTTCACGTTTGGCATTGATTTCTAAGAAGGGTCATTTTTGAACAAGAAACCTTCTTTTCATTACGGAGAACAGATTCGCTTCAAACGTTTCGAGTCGGTCGGGAAGTGCATTGAAGTGCCAGGCATTTACATATGGACAGAGGTTTGTTCCAGCTTAACACAAGAATGAACCGATTCCTTATCTTAGTGCAAAACTAATTACGAAATGTTGTATAATTACGTCTGATAGGGAAACAGCCAAGGCCCATTACGTTCATTATCGTCGTGTGCAAACCATCAATAATTCAGTTGGTTTTTGCCCGAAAGGCTTCCAATTTCTGTTTTGCCAAAGGGATTTTAAAAAAACACCAGAACATTAAGCATGATGTACAGGATGTTTTAGTGGAAGCATCTCTCTCATTTGCGCGGTTATTGCCAAATTGATAAACCCATCAAACTTATCAGCAGCGCTGTCGTAAAGTTTGGCCTATCAACACGCACTGCGCATTCTCAAACACTGACAGAAGACACTGAACCTTTCATAACGAAACAAAAGCCGGCCGTCTACTGGGCTCAAAACGATGAGAAGATATCAGGAGTTACTTAAAAATGGCGCCGCTTTTGGGCCCGTTTGGATAAAGAATCCGTTCGTCTGTTGCCTTTTGTGAGACATGACGGTTTCATTTCCTCTGATGGTGAACATTTAAAATGCAACAAAGACATCGGCTAGTAAAATTAGCTTTGGTGGCGAGGCATTTTGAGTGGAATTGAGTTTGTGGTCAATTGATTAAAGCACAGTTTGATGTGTACTGACTCCAACTCGATAACACTGGAGACGACAGTCTTGTCACTGAAGCTTTTTTTATCGCTTGTATGTTTTTGTACGAGATTATTAGCGATTCGTCTGTTTGATTAAATTACAAAGCATCTCCTCTGGACAAACAAATCAATTTGATTTCCCAAAAGAATTGTACTTAGTTCTTGCGTTTCGATCTTATTGACCCTGACTGTTACCTTTAGCGATTTCCACTGTGTTTTGATGACATTTAAAGCGATATAAATACTACATAAAAGCCTGTGTGGTTACATATGAGCGATGTGTCACAATATGAGCGTATCCGTACTCTTCGTACAAGCAAACCATTGGCCTCAAGTGATTTTGTAATATTAAGATTTGCTTTAAATATAAACATGCTGCTTGAATACGATACGTGTAGTCGTCCATCACCATGAAGCGACAACGAGTAAGTTAACAGATTCTTTACGGTTCGGTTGATAACGATTAAGAAATCCTGGAAGCACAGTTTGAAGCCTTTTTATGTGGAATTATTTGTAAACAAAGAAAAATAGGAAATACCTGAATGGTATTTGAATAAAAGCTTTAAATTATGGCCACAAGCTGATGACTTACGACACTGTTACAAGTAACGTCACTACAGAATTATTTGATAGCAAAGTTCAAGTTTAACACACAAGCTCAGGGCAAGTTTGCTAAGGACGAGTTTAAAGTAAATTTGTCTCCCCAGAAAGGAAAGAAGAAGAGAAAGATCTCAGAAAACAACGGCCGTGTGAATCGAATAAGTCGGAAGAAAATCCATGCGATTTAGGGGAAGAAATCGCGCTGGTTGCTTGTTGTGATTCACGAATCCTAAATAACGAGCACTAAGACAAGAGATATATTTACAAATCTCGATAAAAGGTTAACAAAATACTTACCAAAAGGCACAAACGAAAGGCAGAGGCCTAGAGAGACTACGAAAGCAATAGTCTTATTCATCATGCACTCTGTTAGCTGAACGTATTCAACCGTCAGTTGAATGAGTTTGAAGTTGCGAGATCAGAACCGTCAGCTAATAAGTGAGCAGTGTAATAGATAGCTTGCCTCGTGAACAGTGACAACGGGAGGGTAATGTCTTTGCCCCCAAAAGGTCAGGATTAGTCACCTTGGCTCAGGAAATGAGATGACGGCGAGCGGTTGAAATGTGCCAGTGGGTTTACCGAGAAGCTCCAAAACCACCTGGAAGACGGTTCCACGTATATAGAGGTATCTAGTAAGTAGATATGCGTAGTCTGCTCGTGATTACGGCGGCAGGAAAACAAAGCAAAGTGGTTTCGTGCAAGCTGTAGGCCTTTTGAGATGGAAATCTTGAAGTTGTCAAGAAGTTAACAATCTAAAAAGAGCTCTTCTAGCAGGGGGAGGAGAAGGTCTTGATTTGACAATCGAACAAGGACACTCCCATTGAGATCCTTGGCGCCCTGGGGTACAGATAATCAAGCTTGAAGCCTTTTGAGAACTTGCAACTTCGTTAATTATCCAGCTTGTTTCCTTTATTTAGTTTTGTTTAAAATAAAAACTAATCACCCTAAGTGACACTTTTATAGTTTGATTATACCAAGTCAAGATATCCCTTCTTATTTTCAATTTGTGTACTGTTCATGGAGTTATGTTCAGTTAAACAGGTCATTCCACAAGTGGATGACAGCGTTTCGCGACAGTTAATTGTACGCGTTGAAGGTTTTTTTTCAATAAAGACGTCACATAGTCTTTACCATGATTTCAACGTTGTCCGCCGGGTGTCACCAAGTAAATTTAGTCCAAGATGATGAAATTGTATGGAAACACCTTTGTATAATTGCAACACCTTCAGTTTCTGGATGTATTTAAAAGCTGACTGTGTGGTCACGTTTCAAGCAATTAAGTCGCAGTCAGACGGTTTTCACATGGTTTGAGTTTCTGCGTGAGCAGTACAAGGGAAAACGCCGCTAAGCCACAGGATGGAGTGCGTAAATCATGCCCGAAATCTTAGCCCCCAGTACATGAATGTTTTAGCGACAGGTTTTTTATCTGCACGGTATGAAAAAGTCATTAACAATTATCTAAGAAAATCACCGTGATTTACAAAACCACGACACCAAAACAATATACACAGTGCCTCAATATTAACGACAGAGAGCGAAATAAGGAAAAAGACATGAAGTAAAAACCATATACGTATTATGGATGAAAAATATATAATCCTTCTATCTCGACGTCCAAGTCGATAATCTATTCTTTGTTGGGTTTATGATTCTTAATCCTTTGAGAGCCACGTAGTCTCTAGCTTTCAACTTCACAAAACATTGTAAACGAGCAGAGTATGAGGCTCAATGAGTAGTTTTCTGGTAACGATGACTTTAAGGTATTACCGCTAGTCTCTAGACACATGACGAAGACACAGACCTGTTGTCTTTAGTATTCGTTATGTTTAATAGAATCGAGAAACTCAAAAACAGACCCAAGGCCTTTCAAACGGGTTGAATTTCCGTTGCGCAGTGAACTCCCTTGCTGATCCCCGTTGAAGTCTTAATAAAAAACTCTACAAGCAAGACTATCATAATCCCTGTCCCCATTGATTCAGTGTTCTCCCTCTCGATTCTCTACACGGTTTCCAACATTCTAAGATCACTGAGATGGTCTAACCTTGACCGACATACACTTTTATTGTACCCGAATTTGTTCAGTGTTATTAGCACCGTGCACGAGGCTCCCTTAAGTGCTAGTTTAATTTAGTACGCCTCTTTGTTTCAAACTTTAAAACAAAGCTATCTTGGAGGGGAAGATCTATCCATTGACATTGAAAATCCCAAATCCTTCATGCACGTGAGGATTGGCATAAACAACTGCAAGAGAATCGCATCGAGTTCAACGTCAAGTGACCTCGCAGCAAATAATCTTTTCCAGAGTCAGTCATTCATTGTCAAGAACTGAAATCATTCCTGACTATTAAAAAAAACACTTGCTCACCTCAAATCCTCCACAAAAACGCAGAGATGTTCTAGGTCCTAAATGTGTCTTTATTAAATTTTCCGCAAAGCTTCTAAAGTTGAGGGTAATTTAAACGCAACTCTCTCAATAAGTGAACACACTTCAACCGGTCTGTCAACAAAGACCAATTAAATTCCATTTTTAGTTTGACGACAAATAAATTACAGCCGGGAATTTTATTTCGTCATATTTTAAATCAACTTCCTTGGTTTTTCATAAACGTTTCCGCCATTTGAACATAAGAGAATTTGACAAAAACTTAGTGAGCATTTAATATATTTTTCATCACGTTTTCCCGTCACCGTGTTGATTGCTTAGCGATCGATGTCTCTTCAGTTTTGATTATCGAAAATAGTTCAAAGTTCAGAAAGCTAAACTTCATAGTTTCGTTTTATATTAATTTAATTTTACTGCGGGAAATAAATACTTAGAATGAGGAAAAAAGATTAAAAATTAATGCTTCAATGGAAATATTCTTCTGCAAAAATGCCGAAACATGCGCGACGAAAGAATTGTCTAACATCCTTTTTCCGGGGTCGGTATTCTGATGGCACGTTGAACTTGAAACCTGTGACGACTACAACGTAAAGTGCCACAGCTGTATGGAGATTTTTTAAGTCAATGAGCCTTATACTGTCTTAGCAATACACCAATTAATATGAACCATTAACTATAATTGCACTGCGGTAGACTAAAAGCAGGGGAATTAACTAAAAACACCTAATAGTACTAGCGAGTAAACTAGTATGCATATGGGCCTGCGTCGATGTATATCATTCATACATACAAAATGATGGGCTTAACTGACGCCGCCGGTTGCGGACGTTATAGTCCCAGTTTGTCTTTGCTAGCTCAGTTTCCCTGCTTTCTGCAATTTTCAATATTACGCGGACACCGAAGTTCAAATTTCAACGTGCAAACGACGATTTGGTGTCCGTCAATCAAAAATAATCAGTCGGTACGGAACCTTTTATATTTTGACTGGCGGCAGTGAAAAACTAAGCCAACGGGCAACTCGCAACTGCCGGCGAGTTCGCGTAATACTGAAAATTGCAGTAAAGGTACGACATGTGCAGGTCTATTGAAAAAACTGAAACATCCCGGCAGACCTTTTTTATGGGGTAAATACTTAGTACTAAGCCCATAAAATATACAATACAATAAATTGCGCATGCCGGGAAAATAATCTACGAAAACATTCCTAACACGATAGGATTAGAGCAAAACCATGGCACCGTGGGATGGAAATATATACTGAATCTGATCCAAACTATTTAAAAAAAAAAAAAAACATGAGATCAATCGATGTACGACCTCATTGAGGAAATCAAGTTTTGTCCGTGTGAGAGGAAGTATAGATTGAGTGGGATTTTGTGCAGTTAAGTACTTATAGTTGATTTAATTAACATCAACTTAACTGCACTTGAATGAGCTAACATTAACGTGCTCCCAGCACGCTGTTTATATAATCAGTTTCAAGGGGACTCGTTGAGCTAAAATAAACGTCGAGCTAAAATTACTGAACATGTCTAAAGTGAATTATAATCCACACTAACCAGAAATCAATATTCTTTAATGGAAACGCAAGTGAAGACTGCCGCATTGCTAGACTCAGAAGCGCAGCTTTGGTAAGTCCAACTTGTTGAAACCTTCAGCTTAAAAAAAAAATTGCTAAACCCAACCAAAAGTTCAAGTTCAAGGGGGGATCAGAAATGGCTCCTTCCTTGCCTGCTCACGTTAAACTCAATAGTGAGACAACTCTAGACAAGAATCTTGATACAAAGACGGTTTGAGGTTTGGAGTTACTTGGAAATTGCTAGATGTTCTGAGTGAATGGGATGTTTTCATTAGTGGTTTCCGGCAATCAAAATGCAATAAAACTTAGGTGAAAGAGTCAAATAGATCATGTCTGAGACAGGATCAGAGAGGGGTGGATCGGTCTGGTCGGGTCACTGAGGACACTCCCTTATCGGCAAAACAGCTCAGCCTACTCGGCAAGTGAGTTGACTGTGATAGAAATGCAGCAAGATCTGGTCTCGTTAGCGCGGACCACCCTTGGTGACGTGTCTAGATAAACGGTCGCTTACGGAACATTGCCTCTTAATTATGAGAAATCATGAAACCTGCATGCGCCGAGAGTTCGTATTCGTGGAGGTTGTCGCTTAAGGGAACTGGCCATGCATGGCAGCTTACAAAAATGATGATTCCGAGATGTTCATAATAAGCGCTACCTGAACTAAAATCGTGCAGC
>JAUUIK010128487.1:4542-18091 GCA_032270385.1 Urticina crassicornis | reverse complement strand
TTACAGACTAATATTGTTACTTGACTTGTTATTAGCTCCCATCTTATTCCCTGGGCGATTTTCACCGTATTTCCCTCCCTCTTTTAAACCCAACATGTCTAGTTAGTCCAAATTACGGCCAGAAACTAGCATAACTATTACTGCAGGCTTACCGAAGTCTATAATAATATCTGAATGTTTTTAACAAGACAAGAAAGACAAGGGAGACTTATATAGGTGATCACAGCAACTATCTTCACTTTTATGGCATAACAAAAGATTTTTTTCCTTTGGGATATGATATCTATTTCCTAGCAAAATATTTCCCTGTTTCTGTGTACTTCATGTCACATAGTTAGTTTTCAATGTATATTTTAATCAGTTGTATGAATGTTTATGAGAAGGCTGATGGATTTACTGACTAGAGTCAGATGCAAAATAAACAAGAAAGAGAACTACTTTTGGACCTCCGCTGTCCCCCTAACCTTTTGCCTGTGCGCGCAAGGCAAGATATTTAGTATGCAAACATGACAAATGTTGTAACAACGAAAGAAAGAAGGCAGAAAGAAAGTCTGCTGCGGTCCTCGAGGGAAAGTAGTCAGTCGTGCAGTTTATTGGCGTCAGCTCCGTTATCTCTTCAACTAACAACCGACAATATCTCCCATAATCATCCATCCGTTCATTCACATTCTTCCACTCGTTCATTAATGATAATTGTCTTGGTTCCTCTTGTGTCACTTACCATTCTTTTCTCATATTATCAAACACCAAACACGGAGCATCCGAGATCTTACGTTTTTTTTTATTTCCGCGAAAGATCAATGTCAACGCGAAACCTTTAAAGTAGTAAAGTGTATATCTTATTCCGAACCCTTCACCTCACTATCTAGAACTTCCTAAATCCGCAGAACAAACACCCAGAATTATCATTGTAAATATAGGGCTTGTTAAAGAGATCGGTCATTTTGTCTCTATTTCTTCAATACTTATAAAGAAATATTGTTCTAATCCCATTGGCGACATGAACAAGTATATCCGTCAAATCCCATGTAATAACTAAGGTCGTTACGATCAGTATTGATCATACTCACACTGTTCAATAAGTTCTTCAAAGTGGGCTAATCGGCCAATAATCGATGCCAATACTTCCGCCGGTGGACCCTGAATGATAAAGACTAGTTTAGTAAAGGAACAAGCACTCATTTTAACGTCAAACTAAAGATTAGCTGTTTTCTGTGAAAGAACAAATGGTGTAGTAAAAATACATGGATCTATCTTCGGACCTCTCTCAAACATCAAATGGCGGGACTTTCATTTCATATTAGTGGAGCATACGAAGTCCAATAATAAAATAAAGATTCCGTGAACGATAAATTAGTTGATCAAAGAGTTAATAATTTGTTCGTATATTCAACAGCTTATATGGGATAATCATGATAAATTGAGGAAAACTTAGAAGTAAATAGCAGCCAGATTAGCCTAGGGTTTGTATAGACTACGGATATTCGCACTTCTGGTCCAGAGATCGAAGCCATTATGTTTAGCAATGGAGAGATAGTATATTAGCTAGGTGTACAGACTTGTAGTCCAGAGTTAGATCTGAGAAACAGATACATTTGTTTGCCCAGGACATCAGGCAATTCAAAGATAGTAACTAGAGACAAAGATGTTCGAATGAGTATGAAAAATCTTTTGTTGCGTCAAGTGTGAAGCTTTTGATGCTTTTGTGAAAAATAGAGAAAAAACGTATTGAAATTCATATGCATCCGGTGAACTGTAAATAACAAGGTAATGAGGAAACATTGGAGGGACTTAGATATGGCGTTGTATGTGTGATCAAGATGGTAATATTGATAATAAAATATTCAGTAAAACAAGAACAAAAAGAACGTTTAAATGGTTTTACAGTAAGTTATTTGTTCGTTTTGCGCCATAGAAAAGTCCTTATGTAAAACAACGAGTTGTATCAACATTTTGCAAACACAAAGAAGTATTAAAAAGTTGTAGCATTCAACTACGAGTGATGGAGAAGAAAGGAGGAAGGTACAGAGTAAGGTCCGTCTTTCAAAACTCCTCAAAAAGGATTGACCTAACGACTCTTGAAAGACACTTACAGTGATTTTGAAAAAAATCGACAAATAGAAGAATGTACTATTTGAAGAAACAGGAAACCTAAGAGAAAATAAGTGAATGTAGAAAATAAACAAAGCAAAAAAGGTGTACAGAAATCGAAAAATATAGCAATTCTTTAATGAATCAAAAAATTAGCAAGAACAACGAAACGAACGTGCACAAATAGCACATCAAATAAGGCTTAACGTACATAAAACGTGTACATAAAGTTTATTTATTGTGATATTAGAGATATAAGAGATCATATTAACCAGCAATTGACTACTGATATTCCACACAACACAGGTGGAGCGGTTAAAGAACAAAGAAAACGGCTCGTTGAATGAGTGATCGTGTAACACACGGCCTATATTCACAGTCAATAAGCCTTTTGATTATCACAATGTAAAAAGTTAAACCCTGCCTCAATGACTCGGTATCTACTAGAGTATACGTCCGTTTGCGTATATTTTAAGCACGTCAGGCTTCGCGATAATAATGTGTATTAAACGGTTTTGGCACCCTGCAAAGACTCGAACAATGACACAAAGAGATTATCTTATTGCTTTGCTGGGTTTAATGCTGTGATTCTTGATCATCATTATTGGTCATTTTCCTGTGTGTCAACAAACTAGTTCATGCCTGATATTCCAGTTTTCTCATCGAATGTCAAATAAAGTTATATCAACAACGAGTAAACTGTTAAATAAAACCCATTGAAGCCTTCGTTATGTCACAAATATTTATTTTAAAGAATAATCAGTTTGAATACAACACATTTCTGTACAAGCCTGCAGGCTAACGGACGCTTAGCTACTGCGATTAAGATTCTATTGAAATCATTTCATTAAACATTGTGTCATGTTTTCGCATGGCACACCTTCTAAAACACTCATAATTGGAACTCACACCATGGGGTCTAAAGTTAAAATTGTATATAGAACGCGCACGTTTAATGTACCAGCTAAAGGTCTCACAAACACAGCCCAATGCTTAAGTGCCTATAAATGCCTGGAGTTCAGACGAGGCGCTCAAGCGTCACATGTAAATATACAGGAGTATAGCACTCAGTCAATGGAATATCCAAAGTTTAGAGTATATCCACAATACTGAGAACTTACACGACTTATATTTTGTTTATTATGGTGAGATTTTTAGAATAAAGTTAAGTCTAAGTGATATTCCGTCGAACGTCGTTGAGCTCATATAGTTACTATATGATATCGACATGAAATATACAGTGGTATAAACGAGTCCTTACGGTATATAACTAGGCTTTCACATGCACCCCGCTAAGTACAACAGCACCGCTTTTTGAAATAGTAAGTATTTTGTATCTTTGAATACACAATTTGACTAAATTCTTGAAATGTGGGACGCTTTCCAGGACAACGACCCAGGACAATAACGTCTACTAAGTCACTAACAATGCTTTCGACGTCAAAAAGGAATACATTTGATGACAATTAGAGGATAAAGGAAGGAGTTCTTTTAACGTACTTTAACTTGAGTAGGAGTAGAAATAGAGAGAAGGTATAGTTATCTCATTGTAATTTGTCGGTATGACGCCTAAAAACTTTTAATGTAAGTACGCATGCAATAAGTTAAAAGTATGAATTATTTTTGGATGTGTATGTAATTGCTTTCATTATTGTCCACTAAACCTGAACCAGGTCGCCCCTAAATCAGCCCACAACACGCAAAATGTTTCTAGACAGAAACTTCAATACTTTTTGAATTTTTAATATTTTATTCATACTGTGATGAAAACTTTGAGTTGTGGATTCCTTTATTGAAGCAAGCAGATCATTTTCACAAAAAGACATGGAGTTGAAGTCTTACTTTGTACGCACGCGAGCAAAGACAATCAACTGTGAAAAGGACACTACACTACCTCATGGGTTCACATGAAGACTTTGATATTGACCGAGGGTTGTAGTAATTTTAAGCTATTATTATAATTAGAATAATGCTTGTTCATTTCACGCAATTTCACCGATACTGTTCATCTGAAATATAGGCGAAGAATGCGTTTATTAATTCACTCCAGAAAACTCCGGAAGTCTATTAGAAAACCCCAACCTAGAACTGCTAGCATGTTTATTTCGAAAATTTGTCAATCTGTTTCGAAACACAGTTAACCAAATATGGTTTGCGAGGTGCTTTATTTTCTCGTGTTCACAACTTTTCTCGCACGGTAACTGAGGCATTACACCATGCCCTAGAGCGATGAACACAGACAAAAATCAAAGATCCATGATACAGCAAGCGACTTTACACGACTTAAATCCTTAAATAAAACTTTTTAAGATATATTTTTTTCAAAGTTTGGAAAGGCTTTTCTTAGGAACGTTTATGTCATTTTCTAGTTCAATAAAGTCAATATGCGTTATGAAATAGAAAACACAAAAATCATTAACACAAAGCTGTAATGGATTTCATTTACTTTAAGCTCAGTACCGCTGTTGGTATAAAGGTTTTATGGTGTGTAAATTTGATTTAAAAGTGTGCCTCTTATAACTTACCGTATCGGATAATATCCAACTGCTTCGGCCACAGTCAATCTATTGTTAGTACTAGTACATTAGGTGTGAAAATAAATAGATTAAGTCAGTGCAAAGTGAAGCTTAAAGATCCTCGCAGCGAGCGGTCTTCCGTTCCTAGTGGAGTCTATTCGGTACATAGGATTCTGCTATTGTCAAGGACAGAGAAAAGAAAAGCGTTTTAAATGCTTTAGATTAAAAAAAATAAGTTGATTCAAATGCGGTTTGAACTTTTTTTTTCCAAATATTATTTTCTTCAATAAATTAAGGTAGACCATCTTACACGAAAAAAACGTGTAACTGAAGTCGAGTGAAATTCAAAATGAATGAAGTCGATACAAGTTTTTCACGTCCATATTGTTTTTGTTCTTCTTTCTAATGGTGGTACAACCATGATTCTACTTAAATGTCGAGTGCCAAGTACTAAAATGATGCTTTCAATAAAAACGAAAACGAAGGTAAACGGGACAAATGAGAATCCAACCGTGCTCATTAATCACTAAAAAGGACACAACGGAAGAAACATGATCAAAAACCAAAGAGGTTTCTTTTGTCTTCGAGGTTATCAGAGTACCTGTAGCTTGCAACGACACAAAATCCCTTTTCGTGAAAAAACTCTTAGGAGCTTAGAAAAGCCCAAAACGATAGCGTAAGATAAAATCTTCAGGTGACATTTGTTGGCCATACAGAACGGTAAATCATGCTTACATGTGAACCCTCTTTTTTTCTAACGTTCTTTGACAATGAGAACAATCTGCTTATAAGACCGTTTATCCTCCCCTCGATTACGCGTTAAAACATATATTATCTTTTTTTTCCTGTTTAATTGTCATTTCTCTAAACTCAAAGCAGCACGACTAAAAAAGCGAAGAGGACAATGTCTCGAAGTTTTGAACTCAGATTTCGAAAACAACAATTAGATTTAGTCATTTTAGATTGAGAAGTATATTAATGAGATTTCGTTCACTTGTTCAGCGAGGAAATATGGCCTGTCATCGTATGGTTTCAGAGTCCACCGTTGCAGCCATAATGGACTTGACCGATGATATATAAAAATATATATATATATACATACATACATACAATATGAAGCATCTTAAGACTTCATCAGTGATTAAAAGATTTCGCTACCTAATCAATCACAAAGCAAATGAATTCAAACAAGTTAGATTTACTCTCTTACATTGACTTTTATTTACATTTAAATATGTTTTATGGCTATACTTTATGCTCTAAAGTAAACAAAATCAACCTTAAAATGTATACATATCATATGAAGTTCATCAGAACCGGGTAATAGTTGCCTATTGATTCCTTTTATAGATGAAATTTAGACACAAAAACAATTCAAAACGTCGGTCATGAATATTATGCTATTCTTAAGAGCTTAAATAATTTTCTAAAACAAAGTTAGACTTTGCAGTTGAAATAAACCTTTTTAACTGTGATAAGGCAGGCCCCTTTATACAGGCTTTGAAATCTCCCTCGGGGAACCAATTAAACGTATAATCATGAACTAATTCTACGCCTGTGGCGTTAAATGTATAAGCTAAAACGTTCTTCACTTTACAATGAACATCATTTCTAACGCTAAATTACATATAAATGTAACCAAGAACGACTTTGTGATTACTGAAGAGCTTTCTACACGGGGAAACCACAATTGTTCAATACAAACTGTTGGCAAGGCAAATAATCTTGCTTCATCAAATAAGAGAATAATAATACGATGATGTATTGTACATACACCTAAAACTACTTTTTACTATTACTAAAACTAGTTATATATATATGATGCTAAAATTTATGATCTATATTTCTATGTGTGTACTGTTTCACGAGCATTATTCAATGCTCAACGTGTCTGCATTGTACATATTCAGCAATTGTTTTGTCAATACTCTAAATGACTGGACCAAGTCTCTTGTACCTGCTAGACTATGCACTGCGTCCTTGTTTTGAATAACAAATGCAATTAAGTCTTTGGTTGCGTGGGATTCCATGTTATCCTATTCCAGCGATGGCCTTGATTTCTCGCATTATCCTTCCGATGGAGTTCTTGCCCATGGGTACCTTGTTGAACCATATATCTCCCTTAGGTTTGTGCTTTGGAGTTAAATAAAACGATGAGATACCTGGCGGTCGATGGCGCAAGTAGACCTCAAACGCGCGAACCGGATCCCGTTCTCCTCCGTCAGTAGCTGCGACTCTTGCTTTACATCTCTTCTTGCTTCTTTGCGAGTCTTTCTCGTCGGGACCAAGTCGTTGCCTTTTAGACCCTGCTTTCACATGATCTATGACAATCTTGCCATCGGCCCCGCGTGAAATCCTGAAATCATCAATACTGAGATCGTGGTGAGCCATCCTACCGCGAATGCCATGGCAGACTGTGTTGATCCACCATTGAAGCCTCAGCAGCGGTCTAGGCGCGTGTACTCCAATCGCTCCAGAGGCCCACATTCTCCCTAGCTGTTCTTCTGTTATACTCTCTACAACATTCGGGTGATTCCCCTTGCCTTTTCTCTTCAATTCGTTTCTCTTTGTAACAAGGCCATAATTAACAACATCAAATTCACGATCGGCTAAATCGAAGTTTTCCAATGCTGGAGGGCATTTTCGCTCAAGGAAATACCTTCGTAGTCCGTTTCTGTAAGTCGTAAGGGTGACCGGTTCGTACTCGTTTCCCTCCTTACCAGGTCTTGTATCTCGGATCTCAAGGAAGAAATCTTTGAGTAGTTCTACGGCCAATTGCTTCGTCAGAGAGTTCATATCTAGTGACTTGCCGGTCTTGTCTTTGTACCACTTTTTAAATCTTCTGACGGATGTTTTTGTACCTTCAACGGTGTTCTTACATCGGTTGCTATCATCGACGTCTTCTATTTCTTTGATTTCTCCCTGTAAGGAGTTCGATTGCTTCGGTCTGTCAGATTGTCCCCTGTGACTTGGGAATCCAAGATTCTTCGAGTCGTCCTTCGAATAGCAGTGACTGTCACCCGTGTAGGCGGAAGTCTCTGGCGGCTCGAAAGCACTGCTTGTGTTGTAGGCCGGGTAAGGACGCGGCGGGTAAAGATGAGAGATTTTCGGCTCGCTTGTTTGATGATAATAATTATACATAGAAGCACCGCCATCTGGATACGCTGAGGCATTATGTCCATGGAAAAGATTTCTCATGTTAAAGTTATTAGTAGGTTTTTGTGACTGTAGACTTGGTATACTAGGCATACCGGGGTGTAGCCTAAGAGTATTGCCTTCTTTAGCAGGGCTATAGTCACCTACTGGGCCTAACGGGCCAAAAGCACCCCCATGGACATCTCTATGATACATACCGTCAGGCGGCATAGGAGCTTCTTGGCTCATAGGGTTACACGTTGTAAGCGGGCTACTATAAGGATGTAAAGTGTTTGGTACCTGAGATGTACATCCATATGAAGTGGTTGTGGCGCTAAGGTAACTCTCAGCCATAGAAGACGAAGAGAGAGGTAAGTCATGTTCTTGGTCGTGTATGTCAGTGATTCCATCTAAGCCAGGGCCAAAGTGACCACGTACGTCTTCAGAAGTTGATTTCTTGGTCATGTAGTCGCCTGAAAACATGTTCGAAATTGGCGGCCCAAATCTTGATGACTGTCTGTATGCTTCACTTTGCCGTAAATGTGGAGGTAAGTTCAATTCTTGACCTAAATCTTGGAACTGGAGCCCAAAACCGCTAATTTCCATGTTGACTTAGAAATAGTGCAAGAGAGATGTTACTCTAACGCACGACACATTCACGACTGAGTGATTCGACTCCTTCACACGGATTTATAACTAAAATGCTAAAGAACTCTTTTAGACTTCTATTGTTATAGATGAATTTATGTGTTTCCTGTTCTACGTGAACTGGGTCCTCAATTAATGGTTAATGACCATCCTCCTGGGAGTACAGCAGTTTTTAATCCTGCAATTTGACGACCCTTGACTAGTCAATCTAATTATTCGTATGTCCTGTACGATCTGACTATAAATGGCATGGCATTATCTATTGGTCAAATAGGGAGGGGAGGTTGTGCATTGATGTAAATTATGTCCATCAAAGGTGGCACAACCAGCCACATTCAACCCTTCAAGCGAACAACACATCTGACAATGATCATTGTTCTCAATTCACTTGTCAGTGATTGACGTTCGTGTCAAACTTGACGTCGACATGGACACAGCAGCCTCACGTTTATGTTCATGCTCAAAATATGATTAAAACAACTTTTCCTTACTTATAAATTGACTTTAAGGAACTCGAAAAGAAAGGTTTATCATAAAACCCACGCGTCAGTCACTGGTAAAGTAAAGTAAAGCTAAAAGCAAATGACAAAAAAAAAAAAACGTGCGACAAGTCGTGTAATTATGATTTCAATCGTTGTCTTTTTGTGGGTAGTTATTTTCATAGAAATACTTTTTTCTTTTTCTTTTAATGCAGCAAATGAGATCAATACTTATGCTCAAATCATATACTGCGATCAAATCAAAGTGTATGTAAATCCTTCAGTCCTAACATTCAACGGCATAATGACAAATCTCTCAAAGCAAGCTAGCAACAAGGTGCTAAAACCCCACAATTATCTTATTTTAGAATCATTCAAAAAGCCCTCGTATGATTTATGGCGTGTCTGTAGAAAAGTAAGGTGACGAAGCTAGCCATGGAGCTGTTGTCCAAACCCATCTCTCTTAGGAGAGATTACCAGCTTTTAGACAAAGGACTAACTTATAGCTTTGTGTTGGTCTTTTATGGTACGGGGTAATTTTTAACATTGTTTTCCTTAACGATTCGCATCACAGGAAACATCCATTTCACCAAAAAGCCCTTCACTTGCCTATTAACATAGCCATTTTTCATGGTGCGATATGCTCTTAAAAATGACGGGTCACTTCAAAATTGATATACAATTTGCATTATGTTAGTTTGATGTTTTAGAGGCAATCAGCTCGTATCACTGATGTCTTCTCTGTGAAACCCTGACAAAAGAGAGAGTAAGAAATAATTTGGTGGTGTTGTTGACAGCGAGTGGTCATTGTATGTCGAACAACTCTTCTTTTGTCAAATGTGAAAGTCGAAGGCGGGGAAGGGATTACCTCTTCTACAGATATTTCCTCGAAAAAATTGTAGCGCTTTTAGGCCTCAAACAGCCGAAGGCCACTCAAGTGAGATTCGGTCTAAGATAGGAAAACTCTCGCTAATCCAGCAATAGTCGACTTTTCTAGTCTATTGTTTACGAGACATGCTACCAAAGAGGCCTTAGAAAGCTTTCGTGTTTTATGAGCTAGAAACTTCTGCATGACTAAGTGGCCTAGAACTCGCAGGTGCAGAACTTGCTCAGAGAGAAAATAAGCCCAGAGGGCTCGTCTGCAGTAAATATAATAGAGTAACTCTCTAGATTCCTTATTTCTGTTTCCCTTTCCTTCAGAAAAAGATGGCTCATTTCTTGTCTTAATTAGGCTTATTTGGTTAGATGTTTTGAAATCATAGCCTTGTCTTGTACTCGAATCGTTTGCTAGCATATCGTGCAACAATTCGTGTTATAAATAGCTATACAGTAAAATCCCAGTCAGACAACCGTTCGTTAATGGGTGAGTTGGGGTTCAGGCTCGATGGTGGATAACGACCCTGTTGACCTTCGACAAGGGAAAAAGTTCCGGTTGTGAGAAGAATCACGCAAACTTATTTGATTTTTTATCATTGATTCGGGTTAACAATCCTTTGTAGAGTAAAACCAAGCATAAATCAACTCGTTCTTCTCTATTTTAGACTATTAACAAGGACATTAAAAACTAGAGTTTGAAGTCACTGGAATTCTCAACCTGCTCTTGGCACAATTTCCCTTTTGAATACCGAGAAAAATAAAGTTTTTAAAAAAATGTTCTTTTTTTTTAGTATGTTTGTTTTAGCTATTTGGTATGTTCTAGAATTGTTTTATAAAATAGAGATGAATGATCTAGATGTGAACAAACATAAGATTAAGAACGCCAAATTTGTCTTTAAAATCATTAAACACGTTTATGAACGTCTTTATTTGAAGTAAATATTGAGATTTCAGGTCGGACTTTTTGTCTTTCATAAGTGCTGTCGTCGATGAGAATTACAACCTCTAATCATTGAATAAACACTGCATATCATTTCTGATTCTGTTATGTACTCTTTTTACGAAACTAACACAAATGAAGTCTTTATAAAGGATATTACCTTTGGATTCGCTAATTGGGTTGAAAAAGAAAGATGAATGCACAGCATATCTGACAGAGTTAATCATTATCGGTGATTAATGTACAGGATTTTTTTTTGTAAAACAAAAGTAAATAAAAAACTTGTTCACGCAAGACTTTTATTATACTGTAATTCTTGTAAGATGTCCTATATAAACCGAACTAAACTGATATACGTTAAATTTATCATGCTATTAAAATGAATATAATGATTTTTTTTATCAGCAATAATTTGATATAGATCTCGCTGGTTCATTACATCAGGTGTGTATGTTTGGGGTAATAAAACTAACTAATTAGATCAGCATAATTTAAGAAAATAGGTTGGCATTTTTTGCGCATAATATAAAAAAAATGTTGTTACATATATATATATTTTAAATGTATATAAAGTAGCTGTGAATAACCAAAGATTATAAAGACATGGTAGTTCTTAAAATTGACGAGAGATGTTGTCATACAGTCGGGCAAACCTCGTTACTACGGACACAGGACAGTGTCCGTATTATACAGGTGTTCGTATTATTGAGGTATCGGTAGGACGAGATTCGGTTGTAACATCTATTCGTATAAGAATAGGAAAAGTTGTGAGTGAATTAAAAAGACAGTAAACGCCCGAAGAAAGGTTATCATTTTTTAATAATTCGTAGTTTAAAAGATTAAAACTATACCGACCGCGAGTCAACAAGAAGAAAGCCCACGGGTAGTATACGAAATACAAATATGTTGTATAACTTAATATGTATGTTATTCTTAAAGTTAAGGAAATTGAGTCTTCTAATGTTAGAGTCTCAATTCATTTTTTATGTACATGATTTTTTGTTGTGACGAGTGGCAAAATTTCTCCTCAGATAGTATATATATATATAATGTTATATCTGATGTTCTATTGCCGTTATTATTATTATTACATCTGTACGTGGAGACTGCCATCCGTGGAACTCTAAAAGGCAGCCGATATAACCAGTCATACTTTAATTAAACATTGTCTGTTCCGGATTCAAACAAAAGATTATTTTGTGTTTTGTAATCTAGTTATGGAGTTCGCTAATATAGACGTTGGTGTCTAAACACGTATCAACAAAAACCAACGAAACCTTCTGAGAAACGTACGTTGAATCTAGAGTATAATGTAACTTAAGACGTTCATGTTATCGACAGTGTTTGAGATCACAGACAACTCGGATTCGAATCAGTTTGTTCAGGATATTCATAATGATCCCTTGCACATCGTGCAATATCTACAATGTTTAAGAGTTGGACAATATTAGATGAGATAGGCACTTTGCGACTCCATAGCTCCAAGAATCCGGTGTGGTATCTAAACAAACACCAACCGCGTCTTACTCTTGGTAAAAGATGAAAGAAATGTTGAAAATATTGGTAAATCGTGTTGGACGCAAAGGAAGCCGTACATGGCTCGATATTAATATTTTGCTTGATGTTTTTGTATTTTTAATAAAAACACTGTATTATAAATTAATTAGCTTCTATGTTGAAAGAAATAAAGATAAACTGCATTGTTAAGTAAAATACGAAGAAAAGGTTTACAACTTCATAAAATAATAACAAATATTGCTATATATCAATCGTGTATTATAGACAACACTGTGTTAGTGACTGGTAATCATGCGTCCTATATACTGATAATCACATCATTTGGATTTGGTTCCTTTTGTTAAATGTGTTTTAAGGTTTCACGAATCTGTTATATATTTTATTTTCATTATATTATATGATAGAAATATTTCTAGCGCCGGTTTTATTACGCTCGCTTTCATTGAAAATAATAAAACTTATTAAATAAATAGAATAAATAAAATAAGATATTTCAATGCTTTAAAGTGAAGAAGAATATAATCATAATTTTATAATTAAAAAGTAAATAAAAACGAAAAAAAAAGAAATGAAAAGAAAAAATAAACGAAAACGAAAACAAAGAAAAACATGGAATTTAAGAATTTTGTTTTGTTTTGCACATTTCAGAAAACGTGTTTTTAGTGATTATATGTGACACCAATTTACTTTGCTTTACTTTTGAAAGCTTAAGTGAGATAAGATTTACTTAAACTTAGGAAAATAGAGGTCGGAGTCACTACAAAGGGGTCGAAAATAACACTAGATACGAGTTTATTCCGAAAAGAAAAGAATTCCAAGAGTACCGGAGAGATTTAATATATTAGTTCCACAACATGGCTATTTTCTTACAAGAACTTATCTCTTAGCGCTCGAAGATCATTAAGAAGAATAGAGCGGCAATAAGACGTCTTAACGGCACGGGAAGTATACACTAGATTATTCTACTAGATTATTAGTATGTACTGTAGTAGAGGTCTAACAGAACCTCGTTAGTATGGTAACTTTAACTGAGATACAGCTTACAAGACTCATCCACTGGCATGGACTAACGAGGGATGAGAAAGAGTTTTCTTGGTCATGTTGCGCTTTTTGAAATACGTGGAAAGTAGATGTAAGAGTTGGTGTTATTTATGCATATATACTTGCGCTTTTGTGAACAAGTATTGGAATTATGTTAAGAGAATAGGTGTTTGTCAAGAAAGAAAACCCGCAAATGTGAAAATCACTTAATATCTGTGAAAACAAATAATTTAGATGTTGGTTTGGTTTGGCCCTAATAAAATCAAAGGATGAGCTCTTCGTCATACAATGAGATTGAAAACATA
>JAUUIK010128265.1:0-13620 GCA_032270385.1 Urticina crassicornis | reverse complement strand
AAATCAATATCCATAGCTGCGAATTCAATTTTTAACTTTTAGAAAATTGAAAATTAAAAACAAAAATCAATTTTTCAATTTTTTAATCTCAATAGAAATCATATGGACGGAAGGTACACGGACCGGGTCGGGCAGGTGAAATCGATTTGAGGGAGATACATGCAGCTTGTGTGTTAAACAGAAAGCGGCGATGCTGAAATAATAGAATCTTTACGGTCGGAGGAGTCAATTCTACTTACATAATCCTCTGAATGCCCCTTGCAGTATACATAATGGATGCAATAGTAGTATACTGAGAACTCACAATAAGCTATCGCATGACGTTGGCACAACACTTCGAATTCCAATCAACCCCCGGCTTCAATTCAATTTCCAAAGGCAAAATGGAAGTGGTAATAACCAATTGCAGAGTATATGACTGATTGGTTTGATAGTTTTCATATATAATAACCGTCTCTAGGCCATTTTTCATTCAAGAGAACACAAGTCATTATGAAACTAAGCAAATTTTAAAAAGGAATATTTTGGGAAATTAAGTCAACTGAATGAAACTCACCATGTATGAAACTTCAACTAAGGAACAAAATAAATGTGTCTACCTGTATACCGCAGGGGGGAGCGGATTGGGGGGAGGGGGGGGGGGCAGTAGAAATCGATTTGAGGGAGATACATGCAGCTTGTGTGTCAAACAAAAAGTGGCGATGCTGAAATAATTAAATCTTTACGGTGGGAGGAGTCAATTCTACTTACATAATCCTCTGAATGCCCCTTGCAGTATACATAATGGATGCAATAGTAGTATACTGAGAACTCACAATAATAAACTATATCGCATGACGTTGGCACAACACTTCCAATCAACCCCCGGCTTCAATTCAATTTCCAAAGACAAAATGGAAGTGGTGAATAACAAATTGCTGGGTATACGACTGATTGGTCTAATGGTTTTCATATCTACAACAGTTAACTCTAGGCTATTTTGCATCCAAGAGAACACAAGTCATCTTGTCGAGCTACTTTAGAAACTCTATCACGAGGTGAAGAACCTCGAGGGCCGGCTTTCAGTTTGACACAGTTTGTGGTCTAACTAAGATGAAAAAAATAGTTTCAGTTTTTTTCCCCCAGTTTTTTGAACGTGCTATTCAGTTTAGTAACCGTTCTAGAAAATACTCGTTCTTCCTTTGTTCACCTTCCTAATTTTTCCGGCTACCGGAACAGCAAACAACCGACGAAAAAAAAAGAAGGAAGATCAAGATGCTAGACTGATTATATCACAGGAATCGATACAGTGCTGAAGACCGGGAGATTAAGTACCTTATTCAGTCCGTTGCTTGGGCCGACTATACTTTTTCACAGTCAAAATAGAAGATTACTCAAAAACCGCACAGCTCTCACTGAAGAACAAACCATTAAAGCGCCAGATAGCATGTAAAATACTTGACATCTAGATGATAAACATCTACATTCCCTCTATCCAAGAATCAAATGAAGTACATTTATATATATCTGGATGTGTAGTGAGTGTAGAAAGATATATCTTGAGTAGTTGAATAAATTTCCTATCTGAATTTCGATCTTTTGTCTGCAAAATATTTTTGGGCAAATAAATCTATTTTTCTTCACTATATATATATATATATATATATACCCACTAAAGCTTATTGCGGCCCCGCCGAAGCGTGATTATTTTTCCCCACACTAATTGGTTTTTCTCCGCCCTGACAACACTCGTTTAAAGCGGTCAATTATTGTGTGCAGGTGAGACATCCAGGAAAACGGCCTTATAGCTGGTGGCAAATACTCATCTAGAGAGATGCGGCAAGAAATGGCACTAGGCCGTGTGGGATCAGCTCTTAAGTACATCTAAATTCAGATGCACTGGCTCACTTTCTCTTGTAATATTGGTCATGTCAAACCTTATAATATTACTTTAGAGAATCGTATACTGCCATACTCATATCTATAGCAGTGAGTGCTAACTAATTTATGGACACCAATGAGTGTGCTCAAACAAACTATGGACAGCAATTAATGCGAAGTGAAACGACTGTCTTGCTGACCGAGTTCACTTTTTGCCGTTTAGTTCACGCAAAACGCAACAACAAATATTACGATTCCACTCCCCTGGGGACTGATCACTTTTTACTGGTTATTTGAATAACGTTTTTAGGGACAGAAATGCTTTAGGAGATTCTTTTTTAATTTAATTATACAAACGAAGGGCGCACTGACACACTTGAGTTCAATTTAAATTATTGGCGGAGTTTTTGTACCTCGCGATCCTCGAGCAGTTGTTAAAATCTGCTGTTTTAAAAGTGTTGAATTTCGAAAGTGCAGAGACAAATGCCCCCCTCCCCTGGGGATCACTTTTTGCTGCGTATTTGAATGTTTTTTTGTAATATAAATGCTTTAAGAGATTTTTAAAATTTGTTTACAAGCGAAGGGCGTATATAGGCTAGTGAACAATCATAAATAAAGAATTATTCCTTGGTAGACTCATTTAACATAATTTCCACACATTGGAGCGATAAATGTTAACCATTCCAAACAACGTGGAGTTATCTCTTTTTAAAACATATTTTGATGGATTTGTTTCATGGCGATTTATTCTGGAATCTTATTGAACGAACGAAGCTTAGGCTATTCAAATCCAAAACAAATAAAAAATATTTTTTGGCGAATGTGACGCTGGGAAGCAAATAGTTCAGGGAAGCCATTTAAAAGCAATCTCTGGTGACTCTAATATTATTAGGATTCTGGTATTTTCGATGAAAAGATTGTTTTTTTCTTGTGTTTTGTCACCGCATAGAGCGTCAAAAGATTGTCATGTTTTTCAGGGCCGGCAGTTTGTTATTACAGGTACAATACTAGTGAAATGTTCAAAGATAGTCTTATCCTATTTGTGTCTTTTTTCATAGTGAACTTGATAAGATGAAAATTAAACATTAGCCAACGTACGTGTCAAGTCTGTTTACAAACGAAAATCATGATCAATCAACAGATCATTTATTAATCAGACATAACCCGGCCTGTACTGATTTGCAAAGATTTCCATTGAAGTTGACTATGGAAGTCGGACCGAACGAACGACTGAGCCGACCGACTACCCGACCGACTGCCCGACCGACTGCCCGACCGACAGAGATTCGACTGACATAATCCTTGAAAAGATAAAAAATGACTGTCATGAAAGCAAGACTGATAATGTTGGCGTTCTGGGCGCGAGATAAGCTGAGGTTCGCGATACATACATTTAAGTGTTCGCGGCAGCAAAGTCAGATCAATCCGCGAACAAGAATACGTCCAGCAAAATTACGGTTCAACTAATATCAACCAAAATTTGATTGGTGATGCCGAATCGAAAAAAAAAAAGTATTACCGCTCGCAAAATGCCTTTCAACTGTCGGATTATCTTGAAGAGAACGGAGAGTCAAACAGACTAAATGAAACGAAATCGAATTGAAAACGATACAAGACTTTGGAATAAGACGAGAAAAAAGAAGAACGAGGAAAATGAAAATTGGAATAAAAAAAAAAGAAAAAAGGAATAAAAGAAAAAGGGACAGGAAAAGGAAATGTAAACATCGAAATATGAAGAAAAGCAATGCATTTACCTCATTCAAGTGACTGATTACGGAAGAATGGAGGTCTATTGGCACGGTGGGGAAATCCTCATCCGCCGTGGAGATCGCTCTATGCCTTGCAGATTTAGAACTGGAGTAAAAGTTTATCGCTTTTCTTCTAGTTGGCTATAATATATGGCAACACGCATTATGCAAATTTATGTTTATATATAACTTACAAGTGACGTGAATGGACTCAGGTGCAATGAAATATCAACATGATTGACCACACAATGGTCCAGCCATTTATCTTATTATCTGCAGCATTTCCATTCGCGCGCGACAAGTATCACTAAGAACACTCTAATCCTAACTGAATCCCGGGTTCATATTAAATCGCTGCTTTTCTGTTCTTAGAAATCATTCTTACTTCATTCATTCTTGTTTCTAAAGGAGATCGCGGTCTACGATTCTAAGACTGATTGAAGAAAGTTAAATATTGTCGGTGAATGGCAACAAAGGTGGAAGGCTTGTGAGAGAGACACCTTTATATGATATCGCCTTCTTAAGATACAATATGGTTTTTGATGGATCTTAACGCAAAAACGGCGCCGACCATCCTATCAGTATACTTGGCTTTCGTAAATAACTTAATTGTATACCCTAAGTGATTCGATTACTCTCTCACAATCCATTAACCTCTAGCGGAAGGCGAAGAAAGAGTGTCTAAGGAACTTCACACACATTATTGAGTCCTTTAGTTGCCTGTGTATTTACTAGCCATTTCGCTTCTATCTTAGTTTACTTCCACACAGCATTCTAGCATACTCGAGTGACAGATTTGGGGGACGTTGCGAGAGTGTTGAAAAATTACAGCTAATTATGAGATTTGCATGCACTCGTTTCTCAATGACATCTGATTCAATACTGACAAAAGATTGCCTCCCTCGCCTTTTTTGATCAGGTTGATAAGGTTTTATTCAAACGTCGTGACACTGAAAACTCTGAACAACATGTTACATTTATCAGTTGGCTCAGATAGACAATATCTTCAAGGTAGACATTGATGAGGTATATCCTGGCCACTACGACACAGGGGTTGATGTGTGGTTGTTTATAACCGACACATTTGTTTTGACGACAGGGAAAAGCCTAAAATACCGGAGGAATTATAAACTATTTCAGTTACCAAGTAACATAGGAAAAACTAAAATAATGAATGAAATGGGAAAGAAGAGACAACAAGAAAAAGAACAGATTGAAAAAAACAAAATGAATGAATGAAACTGAAACAAACAAATAAAAAACGGATTGAAATCATCAGCTTTGAGTAATCAATAACACACACAAAAAGTGTATTAATAGTAGTTCTGACACAGTCCGGAAAACGATGATAACTAAGGTACACTCCATAACTCACACAAAACCGTTTTGAAGCATTTCAGATATTCCGGTTTCCCAGCGCTAGATTTTACTAGATGTTCCGTAATACAGACAACAAATTAATGGTAACCTTGCTCTTTACTCCGACGCCGGAAAACCTAACGTCCGAAACGTCAATTAAGTATAACTCGTTTTATTATACGGTGTTCAATTTACTCGGCTAGTTGTATTTTTTAATGATAGCCTTAATTTCTTTATCCCAAAATGTGAGTCAATTTTTTTACAAATTACAGCACAATTCATTAATCTTTCTGTCTTCAGTTTTCAGTCCCGGCGAACCAGATACCGTAATAGCGTTTACACTTCATAAAAACATTTCCTACTGGTTTACTTGTATAAAACGTGTTTTAGTCTTGAACTTTAAGATGTAGAGAAAATCCGCTAATAGGGGAAAAACAAACAAAAAAATCATGATGATGAAAATTATAGACATTACTGTGACTTCGATTCAAGACTGACAAGCGGCTACTTCGGGTATTTCATTTAGTTCATTTTGAGTAAGTACTAATCCATATAAGTTTATTTTAAATATTGGACTCTTTTCATCCAGCTTTAAGTGCAATATTTTAAGATTTTATCTCAGCGGGCAATAAGTACACAAGCCGTTGACGTATGCTGTTTTTTCCTCGAATTATTTACTTTAGGTTTTTTTAATTTTCTTTGCAACATTGATGGCAGAATAGATGGAAAATATTTATAAATAACAATAAATATAACTAAGAGTTCATGAAGAAGACTGAATATTAGGCCGCTATCAATTCGTCAAAGGAAAACTTGTGTAATATTCATGATTGTCCAACAGAAAAAATCCAAAACCTTTGTTCCAACTCTTGAAGTACTGAAATCAGTGGCTCCATCTCGGCGGGTTTGAAGTTAATTCCTATCATTGATATATGTATATTAATCTGTATAGGATACTATTCGTTTTCAGTTATTGGTTTTGAACTCTATATGTGTAAGATAAATGTATTCATGTATGTTATGGGTAATAAATCTTCACACTGACTTAACCGACTCTCAAGTTGCCAAGAGACAAAGAATGGCTTTAACTTGTATTTGGAACATACATTATTATTTTTACTATTATTTATGCCGCGATAATCCCTCTAATATTACTAAAAAATGACCTAAATTCGACTCGAGCACGGACTCGCTAATGTTTTAGATATCTTTTTTTTTACAATCTAGTTCCCCCCAACGAGAAACGATTGTATATAAATGAAAGTATAAAGATGCCGCCTGAATGAATGACAGATTTTTATAACTGATTTTTATTCATAATTTTAGGCATCCCACCGCGCACTTTAAACTCCATGTAACAAGATGTCTTACTTCTACCCCTTCACACTGTCTCCTGTAGTTAGTGCGTTTTATTTGATGTATCGTCAGGGTGTACCGTCAGGATCAGGAGAGCGACACGCTGAGCATATTTCGAGGAACTGCAAACAGCTAAACGAAAATACACTAGAAAAAAAACTCGACTAACTTTAACTTAGAGAACCATCTTTTTTTATTGCATTAAGTCAGTCAGTCAGTTTATGAGCGCGCTTTGAAAGCGTAGCCGTACTCAAAGCTCCCAATATATTAATGAGAAGAAAAGAGCGCCAGACTAAACAAGAAAACCATATTGTCCAAGGCTTAAGTATAAGGATTCTGTTTCTTTTCTCTAGAAGTTCAGATCACCCAGTAAAAATCTGATGTTGAAGACCTGTGCTTCTGATCTCACCAGGGTTATGACGTCAAATATGTTGTGACGTATCCCGTCTTACAGTCTCCTAAGCTTGATTTTTATAAGTGGGAAGCACGAGGAAGTCCCGTTGACTTTCGAAATGGACTGCGAAAAGGTTTCTTGTTTTAACCAATTTATGACGCACAATCAAAGAATAAACAAGGTATTAAAAATATGACTGAGATGACTACGAAAAGGTTTCTAGTCTGGCAATTTATTAACTCATTGTAAAATGATGAGGCGCAATCAAAGAATATAAAAAGGCATGACTTGGGAGAAGTTCTAGTCGAAGCTAATTTATATCACCTTCTAATAAATGAATAAAGAGGTTATTTACCGACTCCTTCGGCCTCGGTCAGCACTTTCAAGACCTCAGGCACAGTTTTTCCCTGTACGGACCGACCTAAGTCGGTAAATAAAAAATTAAAAATTTCAGGTTTTTTTTTGTTGTTGTTGTTTGGCCGGTTTTCGCGGTCCGGTTTTCGGGGTCCGGATGGGAAAATCCGGCCCGCTCTTAAACCAATTAGAGCGCGCGATTTCTAGATCTAATGAAACCGGACCTGAAAAAAATAATATTGAATATTGAAGAAGATTTTAAAAAGCCTATGTTACGGCTATCTAGTCTCAATATACATACATATGCATATATATACATACAACAAATACATACTTACTTGACCGTTTGGTATTTGTGTCGAGATATCAAGGCACGAAAGTGAGGTCGATCGCTTGGGTCAGAGAAAGCCAAAATTTACAAAGTCTACGTATTAGTTTTGCGGAAGTGCTAATGTAATGGCAATTTCTCGATCTTTAAACCTGTATCAGTGCAGTATTAATATCAAAAAGCTTACATTATAATCGGGTTTTAACTGGCTCGACCAGCCTCCTCGCGTTTTTGTCTCAGTACCCTGCGGTCAATTGAGGTTTTACATAACTAAGGTGTATCAAAAACAAAACGAGAAACAACCAAGCCACAAAACTAGTCTTTGTTTTACGAGGATAACACGTGACAATAGTCCACTGATGCTTTTTTGTCTCTTGATAAGAGAGCGATTATTTTTTGTTTTAAAGGATGGAGGGGAAAAAAACTTTTTAGCTTGGCTCACTGTCCACCCATTATTTCAAGTATCTTGGAATACAAATTCGGCTTTGCTTGAGTCATTTTCATCTCGACGTATTTTCTCAAGCGTTGACAAGAAAGAAAAGAAACATTGTCCAAGGGAATGGTTATATCGTCTGAAATGAGAAAACATCGACTCAAGCTCAGGCTAAATTGGTCTCTTATAGGTTATATACTGAATAATACCAAACAACCTTACTTACATAAATAAATATATAAATGGGAATTTACAGTGGCTCCACAGAGTGGCTATTCTTCCACTGAATTCAATTGGAATTTAGACATGAAGGCTCCCCACGGGACTGATCCAACAAGGACCATTAAATGTTGTTCCACATATCTTTAAATACTTCAAATTCAAATAAAAAGACATGAAAAATGATTAGTTTAGAGGGGAAGAAACATTAAGTGTAAATGAATGAGTTGAACGGATGTATGAATGGATGATCTCAAACACTAAAACAGCGTGGTGTTCATTGACTGACAACTGATAAGCAACCTTAAATTCAACTGATGAATACTGAGAACCTAAACTGTGAGATAAAAATTGACAGTTTTGGCTGGAGATAGCTTTTTTTATGTAGGAATCCGGTCATTCCAGTCGACATTGATAGCCAATGAACTTATGTAGAATTTAAACTGACATTGAACCGACAAGCACTCAATTCAGACATTGGTTTTCAGTAAAGTATGAATCTGGTCATTCCAGTCGACAATTCTAATAGCTGGAGACCTTCTGTAGACTCTAAACTGACATTGAACCGCGACAAGCACTCAATCCATATGTTGTTTTTATCAGTTTAAACTGTATGAATCCGGTCATTCCAGTTGACAATAGTGACCCGGCCTCTGTAGACCTTAAACTGACACTGAATCGAGAAGCACTCAATCCAGACATTGATTGGATTTAAAAAAGTTCTTTAAATAATGCGTTGAATTAAACCATGACCATCTTCTTTTGCCGGTAACATTTTGAAAAGTTTGCATATATTATGCAGTTATGTCATAGTTGTGAAAAGTGACTTTCTCTTGCTATTAAAACACTTTGAATTTTCAATGGACGCGTGGGATAAGCGAATGGCATAGTGATCATGCTTTTGTCAAAAATAAATGGAAAATTGGTCTTAACGTCGGCTTAACGCGTAGGTGCTTGTCACTCAGTTCTACCTTCCCCGCAGTATTTTTAACTCAAAAAGTCAATTTCTCACCGTTGGTAGATAACTCAGAAAAATGAGCACAAAGCCCAAGCAAGGCAAAGTTTAACAGATCCTGGAGAACCCAGTTGCTCAGTTATATATATCTCGTCTTTAATCAATACCACTTGATCCTATATCAATGCTCTGCACTTCTGTGTATCGAGCACTGTCATGTCAGTATAGACACCGCATACTTTGATATATATATATAACATGTAGAAATATTCTTTCACATCACCCACGAAATTGAGAATCAAATATCCCCCCAAAAACGGGGCTTAATTTTCTCGACTATCGGAAAGCCAAAGGGCTTGATATGTATATACAAAGCCGTTTGCAGTAAATCAGAGCAATGATCTCGCTAGCTCGCTCGCGAGAGATACTGACTAGCTTTGACTATAGCTTTGGTTACAAAAATATGCTATATTGGCGTATAATTCAGTCCTACACTTGTTTTTACTTCTAAGAAAAAACATAATAATTAGATAATTAGCCGATCAAAATATTTTTTAGAAATTCTAGCTTAGCAACTAGATATAGGCCTATAGCAACCCGGTGTAGGAAGCTGTCTACTTCTCATCTGAAAGATAGTTGTTTTTTTCCAGCTATATTTTTAACTTCATATAACCGACCAGCTATCAGAAGCGACAGCGACAGCGACAAGACGTGTTGTTTAGCATGCGTATATTTAAAAAACGCTAATATCACTTAAGATGGACTCAAGTATTAAAAGAGCCATGCAGCTAAAGACTGCGTATGGCGATTCAACCAGAAGACATTTTGCCCCGGGGAAGTTACAACTCTCTTCGGCCCATTGCAACTTTCTTACTCGTTCTATTATTGTGTATTTTCCTTGAGAATTTGTAACTAAGATCTTTCTTTTCTGTAGTATATCAATTAAAATTTGCTGTTGTTTTTATTTGGTAGTGATTCACGACCCGTACATCTTCTCTCCGGCTTCCTTTGTATTCATTGCTATTATGATCTTCTTTGTCACAGCCTTCCGTTCACAAACTCATGAAAATGTTTGGGGAATCATGAGTTTTAGGTGAATTTCCTGGTAACAATTGCCTATGAAGATCAGTGTTGCCAAAAGATTAGACCCATTGTCTTAGTAATTTATTTGTAGTTTGAGTCGGGAGGTCATGCCAGTTTTCCACTGGAAGAGGTCCAGTGCTCAGTGCAAGTAAAAGACGAACTATACGGTAGTGAAAATAAGGAAAATGAAATTACAAATGAAATTACAAAAAATTCTGTAATCTAGAATTCTATACGCACACATTTTTATCAGTAGAGAAAACGTTCATGTTATTCGTATGATTTCAGCTGGCTGCACTCCAGAGTAGCCGCGTCTGACAGCTGAAGAAAGAGTGTGTTAACATGTTTGAATACATCTAATTCTTTATCCAAATCTCGAAATAATCATTCAGATTTTTTTAATGTTTTCCCGATGTCAGTTTTTATCCTATCTGATCTAAATTTATTCAGATGTCTCCTCACCACCTTTACTTAAAGTATAGTTATGAATTTAAATGCAAATCGAAAACACGTACGAAGTGATAACTTCAAAAATCTTGTGAATTAACCATATAGCTTATCGGACTTGGTGAAAATAGATTGGCTTTATAAAACACCCTTTGTGTTAATTGTGTTTATTTACATCCAATCTCTATATTTGTTTTTGACAGTCGTCCTTCAAGAAATGGACTAGTGCTCAGTCGACTGCTAGACTTTTACGAGTGATTTGAAAAGATGGTAAAGAATTATTAGATAGTTTAGCCGGCTAGATGGATTGAGTAAATAGACCTGATAAAGAGTACCGTTCGTCGAAATAAAAGATAATTTTTAATGTTCAAACGAAAATTTTAAAACTGGCTTTCCCATTTTCTCGAAAGTGAATTTCAGAAATCCGTGACCCCACAGTCGCAGTAAACAAGTTTTCCTTCAATAATCTCAATACCAAATGATGATATTGTTGAAAGTATTATATTTCAGCAAGCAAATGATAACTATGAGAATACACGACTAAAACTTTGCAGAAGCGAAGAGTCCAATATCTCTGAAACACATGTTGTTTTTTAACAACATTTAGATTTATGGACAGGACAACGAATACTCGATCGAGAAACGGTAAGCTGTAGAGAGTCGTAAATTGATTTTATCTGGAACTTTCTCAACCACTTCAAAGTCGCCTTGATTTCCTCCATCAGTATATAAATGAGCGTAAAATTTCAACAGATTTCTGTTGATCATGTGTCCGTTCACGGAAGACAAACTAGAAGTATTGAACTCTAGATTCGACAAGTGATAAACAGCACTAAAATATAAATTCATAAGGAAGGAAAATTGTTATTAAAACTTAAGGTACTTGAGAAAATCAGAGACGAATTTTTTTTGTACATCTTTTTCAGTTTGGCCTGCAATAGATTTATTTTAGAAAAGCGCTGGTGTTTGTTCCGATTCTTTAGACCGGTAGCTTGGTGTTCTCGGACAACACAAACTATTCTTTCTTAAGAACAAAAGATCTTATCTTTTCTCTTGAAAACCTTTCAGTTTTCCACAACTACTGCAAGTTCACTCAAAACAACGAGCTTGTACAAGTAGATTTAATCAACTTGATGCTACAAAACTCACCGTGTTTATCGACACAGCAAGTCTGTATGTCAAAGTTTCTTCCGCGTGTTGTTCCTAAAACAAATATAAAACGTTGGCTCCTCAAAGAACTTCGGCAAATGTACCAATAACTTCCGATGTTTTAATCCATTGACATCAGCGATGAAGAATTGAAAGCGCTTTTTCACTACCTGGGAGGTGTTCCGCTTATGCACATGAAATATAGAGCACCTCGCTCGACGTCAGCGTGCTGTGATGATAAATAATAAAAGTTTTAATGCGTTGCTCATTTATACTGAACTTCCACGCAACTGACGTTTAGAATTCAACATCTTTTTCGCATTATTGCTGAACAGTTTTAGGCAGGTCTTCACAAATTCTTCTGAAGACACTAAGCACTCGGTTGTATTACAAAATGAATAAATCCTTTTTTCCTTTCAAAATGTTCCTTCCTCTTAGATAAAAGTCAGTTGAATCAACAGGACATTAAACACCAGCGTTAAAAAAATAGTCTCGAATTTCATCTGCTGGCAGATTCTTCTTCCTGCAGACAATTTCGAATTTGCAATTCCAAAAAAAAATCTTCGAAATCTCCCGGTTCTTGATAAAACCGACGAAAAGCATGTTAAGGCTATCGGTGGCTGGGTATACTTTCGATTCGAGTTCGAGAAAAAATATAGCGAAGCTAAGCAAACTAGTAACTAGTGAGTCGCTTGTTTTGCTTTTGTGCATACTGATAGCTAGCTTACCCCAAGACAATCACCCGCGATAGCTGAGTTCATAACTACATGGGTGCACAATATTAACACTCACCAGCACTGGATTCTAAAAGCTTTCATCAACGAATCATTTCTCCTATAAAAACGTATCTCACACTGAATTCGGCTCGAGGACTGCTCGAAAGTGATTTGGAAGATAGCTCCAATGAAGTCATTAAAAAGAAATTTGTCTTAGCACCTCTCGATTTGAACTACAACGGTAAATTGGACGTTGTTTACTTTAAAAATGTAAATTAAATGTCATATGAAAGAAACATGGCGTCACTGACAAAATTCATTTAACTTAACTAACTACGATTATTCCAAACGGCTTTTCTAATTAACATTAAAATGGCAAAAAAACTTAAATCCTCATTTTTTTTTCTAGAATATTATATTCATATCGAAGACTGATCTACTTCATTTTCTTCCCTCTTTTAATATCCATTCAACTATAACTTTTCTTGCTAGAGTCTCGCACAGGTGCAAATATGAAGACGGGCTGTAATTCTTCGTTCGTACAATTAGTATTCAAATAGAGGAGTCATTTATGTATATTTTTAGAGTCGATCTATATTCCGTTATTTTGAGTGTACTTGTATGAAACATGGGTTTTATACAAGTATAAAACGAAAACATTTTTATTTGGTTCATAATACGAACGCTACAAGATTCTTACGACATGTCGCATGACTATCTCGTGTTGTATAAACTATGTCACGACTACTACAAGACTTCTACGACATGTCGCACGATATCTCGTGTAGTACAAACTATGTCACGACTACTACAAGACTCTTACGACACTGTCACACGACTATCTCGTGTTGCATAAACCATATATCACGACTACTACAAGACTCTTAGGACACGTCGCATGATATCTCGTGTTGTATAAACCATATATCACGACTACTACAAGACTCTTACGACATGTCGCATGATATCTCGTGTTGTATAAACCATATATCACAACTACTACAAGACTCTTAGGACACGTCGCATGCTATCTCGTGTTGTATAAACCATATATCACGACTACTACAAGACTCTTACGACATGTCGCATGACTATCTCGTGTTGCATAAACCATATCACGACTACTACAACACTCTTACGATATGTCGCATGATATCTCGTGTTGTATAAACCATATCACGACTACTACAAGACTCTTACGACATGTCGCATGATATCT
>JAUUIK010128155.1:0-13639 GCA_032270385.1 Urticina crassicornis | reverse complement strand
ATTAAGAAACAAATTACATCACATGAAAGATCACACTAAAATTAGTAAATTTACTGAGTTTCAGAATGTTTGGACAAGTAGCAAGATTTTAAAAAATTATAAAAATAAGAGAGAATGTATGGTTTTGGGGGACGCCGTCCTCAAAGCCCATACATTCTTTCTTATTTTTGCAACTTTTAAAAGCCTGCCATTCAGTTAGTATGCATCCATGCAGTATTCTGAAACTTGGTACCTTTACTAATTTTAGTGTGATCAATCGGACACAGTCCCTTTCCCAACTCCAAAATGGCTAATAGCCATGATATGTATTACCAAATGGCAAATTAACTATTAGTTGCTAAATATTAATAACCTTATTTGTTTTTTCAGCTAATGAGGATTTAAAATCCCTGTTTGCACACTCCAAAGAAGGAAATCTACGAGTTATGAAGATAGACATCGTAGATGGTAAAACTATTGTGTTTCACCACTAATAACTGGGCGGCTAATTTCTCTCTCCATTAAATTCATCTCTCCATTAGTTCTTTTCCTGGCCTTAAGCCAGCAAATCATATTGTGCTACAATGTTCTTTCATTCTGACGAGGCAATTGCCAGCATGAGAGAAAATTGTGAAAACAAATTCAATAGCCCTCAACCCATTTGGACTCATTAGACTGTCATTGCTCTAAACTTACATGTAAATTATTTCACTTTTGCAGAACAACTCACTCCAGTAGATTCTTTAGAACCTGCAAAAGACTGGGAGTCTGATATCCTTTTAATGAGTGAATCAATTGCTTTGAATAAATTAATCAATCATAGCTCCTTATGTGGAATGTGTGCAGTGTTAGAGATAGGGGGAAGCGTAGGGGTAGTGCTTGATTCTCAGGTTAGCTTAGTCTCAAATCATTTTCCTTTACTATCTAAACATTTTGAACTAGTTGCTCCACTACTGGAGACTAAGAAATCTTGTTATCTTCTTTATCGGCTGGACACCAAAAACAACCAAGGATACGAATGGCTGTTCATTACCTACACTCCAGACTTTGCTCCTGTAAGTAAAGATTATCTAGTAATTATCATGGTAGGGGTGGGTGGGGATATAAATGGCTGTTCATCACCTAAACTCCTGAGTTTGCTCTTGTAAGTATAGATTATCTAGTAATTATCATGGGAGGGGTGAGTGAGGATATGAATGGCTGTTTATCACCTACACTCCTGACTTTGCTCTTGTAAGTATATATTACCATATCTAGTAATCACCAGGGAGGGGTGGGGAGGGATATGATGAACTAACTCTTACCAGTAAATAAAACCTATTTAATGTCAAACCAAGATTCGAGACAAGATGTTGTTTGCTGGTACAAAAGCTACTTTGAAGAAGGAATTTGGAGGAGGTCATGTTAAGGATGAACTCTTAGGATCAGAAAAGGTAAGTTAAATTTTATGAGCATCTTACCAACCACTTACAAACACCTTATCAACCACTTACTGACAGCTTACCAACCACTTACAAACACCTTACCAACCACAGTTACCACTTATAAACACCTCACCAACCACTTACAAACACCTTACCAACCACTTACAAACACCTTACCAACCAGTTACAAACACCTTAACAACCACTTACAAACACCTTAACAGCCACTTACACATGTACAAACACCTTAACAACCACTTACAAACACCTTACCAACCACTTACACATGTACAAACACTTTACCAACCACTTACAAACACCTTACCAACCACTTACAAACACCTTAACAACCACTTACAAACACCTTACCAACCACTTACAAACACCTTACCAACCACTTACAATGGCCATAATAGCCTCAAGATCAAGATTCCTTTTTATACATACATGTACTATGATATTTTCTATTTAGGGTGATATCACTCTTGATGCATATCACAGACAATTAGAATCTGCTAACGCACCTCCACCCCTCACAGTAGAAGAGAGAGAGCTACAAGACGTCAAGCAACAAGAGGTGTGAATAACCATCTTGTATAAGGGAGGGTTGATAATTTATAGAATGGTGCTACAGCAATTTTATTGAGGGCCATGTTTTCTTGGAGTTCTAGAAAATGTTCAGGACAGACTAGAGTAGATTTGTTATGAATGGGAATGGCTACGGCACTGATATACTTGTAAATGGATGGTTTGTGTACAGCTTTTACAGCTTCCCAAGAATAGCACAGTGGCAGCATAGTCACAGAATTGCTTTTATTTTTCCCCAACTCATATGTCTTCAAATCTGTTGTAATTGATGGAATTTTTTAAAAAGTACAGAAATTCAAATTTTTTCTAATATTTGTTAAAATAGGAACATGTCAGTCAATATCTATTGTTGTATTTTGTGATTTATGTTTGCATAGTATTTTATGTAAATGTACATCCACCATTCTTTTCATTTTGTTGGATTAGAAATCATAACCTTTATGTATGTACTAAAGTTGGAATTTCATGGAACTTTCCATTTAGGGTGAGAGAACGCACATCAATGTTTCCACTAAGGTGTCACATATGACAGGAGTTTATTTCCCTGTCAATGATCAAGGAATTGAGAGTTTAAGGAAACTTCAGAACAAGGAGATTCAATATGTCCAACTTGTGAGTAACTCCCATCCAAGTTTTTTTTTTCATGATTTTATTTTTTATTTTATTTCAACTTTATTCTTTTGTGTGTTGCTCAATATTTTCTTGTTGCATTTCTTTGACTTAACAAATGGCAGCTCTTGCACAACATAAAATACAATATAACTTTCCTGAGATAAACTAAATGTAATTGTTGATGGCAGACAATCTTTCACTTTGATAATAATAATAATAATGGGAGGTTCTTATATAGTGCTTTTCACAAATGTCTCAATGCGCTTTACAGCCAGTGGAGGACTTTTTCGGGCTGATAAGAGATAATGGAAATACATGTAACTAGGCAATTTCGATTTTGGCAAACCTGTGGTATTACACGTATTATCTGTAGTAACATTTGTCTTTATTTTACCCAGAAACTGAATATAGAACAGGAGACAATTGAGCTGTCAAGGGAAGATGAATCTGTAGAGCCTGACAGCCTTAGCGGACTAATTCCAACCGATCAAGCCAGATATCACTTTTATCTTTTTAAGCACACCCATGAAGGAGATTACCTGGAATCAATAAGTAAGTAATTACATTATTGACAGTATAAATTACCAATAGATGAATTTACAGATCCACAAACCATCTTGAAAGGTAACCAATTCAAGCCTTTGCATCAAAGCCTTTTTTAACACAATCATTCACAAGTCTCTCATTGTAAGCTCAACTCCGGCATCACTTTGATACAAAGGCATGGTTAATTTCAAGATGTCATATGCAACTGTAAATTGGACTACTGGGTGTAGACATGAGAGAGAAACGTCTGCACATGCATGTACAATGTATATCAGAACATTTTCTTAGAATTCAAGAGAGTTTTAGTGTGAAAAGAAATGCTCGAAATCTCCGAGTATACAAAACCTTTGTTTGGTATAAAATAGAACTAGCGAGTAAACTAGTATGGGTAAACTTTGTTTGGTATACTTTGGTGGGACAAAGATATTGTATTAATGAAGACATTATAAAAGAATTAGCCATAAGTTTCAAGAACTGACTCTAAGTTTTGGCATTTTGTGAAGACCATTGTTGAAGCAAGTGTGAAAGTGAAATTTGCATATGTTTACAATAGTGAGATGGCATATTTGGCTCATTTGCATACAGACTACGAGCATGCACAGATGTTATTCTCTTGTGTCTTGGGTATATACATAATGCAGTTAGGTTTAAATCATAAATTAAAAGATAAAAGCCTTAAAAGGTGGACACTGAAGCAACACACTCTTAGTACCCTAATGCATAAAGCTTGCAACATTTTTAATGTAATTACCTGTCTTTAGTGTTTATCTATTCAATGCCTGGCTACAAGTGTGGAATCAAGGAGCGAATGCTCTATTCTTCTTGTAAGGGACCTGTGGTGGAATTTGCCGAGCAGCAACTTGGCATGGAAATACCTAAAAAGGTAATAATTATCTGGAAGTATTTCTGTTGCTATGTCTTCTGCAACAAATGAAGAATTGTCAAATAAGTATGTAAGAAAAACAGCTTTGAAAATGCTCTGCTATTTATATGAAATGTGGCTTATTTTTATCATCATCGTATCATTGTATCATATGTGCCCGTTTAGGTCTAGTAAAGACTAATTACTGGTTTCAAACACAACCTTGTATTTAGTACACGTAGTTCATGATCTCAGGTTCTCACTCTCTAAACCCTCCATCACTCTCTCTCTCTCTTATCACACCTCTGTCACATGACTTAAGTCAATTATGTCACAATCATCATCACCATCATATATTTATTTACCTATCATCATCACCATCATATATTTATTTACCTATCATCATCATCATCATCATATATTTATTTAATTATCTATTCAAATTACAACCCTCTTTTTTGCAACTAGATTGAAGTTTCCGACAGTTCTGAGTTAAATGAAGAATTCCTTCAAGATGAACTTCATCCAAAGAAGAATCTCCATAGGCCCAAATTTGCCAAACCCAAGGCCCCTGGCGGCCGTGGTGCACGGAGAATTACTAAGCCCAAGAAACCCGAGGAAGGAGAGGGTTCTGAGGACTAGCTGATGCTTTAGAATAACATAGTGGTGGTTGTTTTATAATACATTTTGTAGTTTTGTTTTTCTTTATGTAATAATGACCTGTTCTGTATAGCTGGAATATATTGAATAATTTTACAATTATGATTCTTAATTCACGCTAACTTTCTGAGAATGTAAACTTGTAGTCTATTTTTAAGTTTGAAGAACGATTCCCTGATGGAATCAGAGTGTCACTTTGTGGGCGTCATGGAGGAAGACTCTGCTAGCAATGGAACGGAAAGATAGCATAAATATCCCTTTCGGGTTCCCTGTTGTGTAAACGGAACTAGTGTCTTCGTTTCTATGCAACTTGCATCTATTCCTCACACTTTTGTATATGTTTTGTGTTTCTTAGTTTTGCTTTTACTCTACAGTAATCCTCGCTACAAGTTTAACCCAAAAACACACAAAACTACAAAACAAAACTCAAGAAAATTTGATAATTATTTACTTTGATAATTACTTGCTTGGATAATATTTTATTGCCAGCGCGTGAATAGATTGAGAGACAATGTCTGCTCAAATTATGTGTCACCAAGAGAACATGACCTTGGTGAGGTGTGTCGATTATTTTATTTCTTTATAATAAATCATTTTAATTTATCTATTTCCCCATACTACATCCATGCTACATCCAGTGTGGAGAGAACTATATAAGAAAACGCGTATATCGATCGATCGCTTTACCTGAATGCGTGGGATGCTCAGGGATTGGTACCAGGGGTATCTGCAGGCTCTAGAGCTAGGGACACCCTACCTTCATGTAAACAGGACCTTAAAGGATTGGCATATGTTGGCATATAATAGGTGAAATTAAAAGCTGTCCAGTCTACCCTTTGATCACTGACTCCCTCCTTTAAAAAAAATCCAGGATCCGCACCTGTAACTAGTATAGATATAAATCTCGTTTATTTGTAATCTTTTTTTACTGTTATATGGTGATATAATTTATTGTGTTTTGAGAACGAGCTCTTCATCTCAATCAAACTGAATTCCGCTGTCTAAATGACAAGTAGTTAATTACATGTCAAAATGTTCAGTCCATTTTTAGTTGACGAAAAGATGTATCTTCAGTGCTCTCGGGGATTTCGGACAGGCTTTAGACACTTAACCATCATACTTAAGAACTCAATACCATTAAAGCTCTTCGAAGCTCTCTAAAACTATAACTGGCCCATTAAACCCTCTGATGTCTTTTAAGAATTTTGGTATTATGTGGTATTTATCCGGCCGAATATCTCGTGCAAACCATGCTATTATTTGTTTATAAAACATGGCCGAAGGCTAAGAAGTTTTCACACGCGTACGATGTTCTATAATACCTACGTGTATAGGTTTTACAAATTGCGCTTACATACTACTTCTCTGAACCAATCAAATCACTGAGATTTCTTAGCCTGTATTAAAACTGGCAATAAAAATATGGAAATATTTCACTTTCGAGACTGACGCACCCTCAGCAAGCTTTAACAAAATATTAATTTCCTTTTTCATCGTTACGAATGGTTAAAATAATGTATATATATGTTTCTTTTGCTTGAGGCTTTGTTAACAGGGTGTCGTTAAAATGTTCGGCCGGTAGAATTGTCCCAAAGCACAGCCCAACTGACCGGCCTTCGCGCTCATAAATTTTCTAACTTGATTGCTTTTTCGATGAGAGGCAAGTAATTTATCTTCATTATAAAAAAAACAACCTATAGCCATGTCTGGCTTCTGTAATAAAACTCGCATTAGCGATAAACATTTCGTAGATCCGAACAATTAACGCTAGCTCACTGACGTGCCCTTGATTGAGCTTACGCCTTGCGGAAAGTTAAATTTAGAATCACAATTGGCAAATTTACTTCGGATAATCCTTGCTAATGCGAGCTTATTGCACTTTTTGAGCATGCGAACTAGTTGTATTCGATGTTTCAATTTAATTTCATAGAACTCAGCTTGAGGCGACGAAGATGTACAATGACCAACGCCCATATATTCCACGCGTCTATTCAACTACAAGTCGCAGCTGCAGGTTTGATACTAAAATCGAGTCAATGTAGAATATTCGTTCGAAATTACAGAAAAAAAACACATCAGTGTTAAACAGGGACAATATAAAACTCCAGACAGTTTAAAAGTTTTATCTTTAAACATTTGAGACAAAAAAACATAGCTGACTGTAGGGGTGTGTGTTGTCGTGGTGCCGACTGGGCCGGTGATGAGCAAGCGAGGGCGTTCGATACACTCAACTTTGTTCAATTTAATTTTGGTCTTCACTTGAGAGAACAGTCAATGACTCAAACGCTTTTCTGCGGCTTTTCAAAAGGAACGAAGCAGTTTGAAGCTTTTAGACCAGTCCAGGGGATACCCATTGCGCTTTTAGGAACGCTCGCTGACGAACAAAAGCTAATGACGCTTAGCAATAACTACAGCTGCATATGTATATGTATGTATATCGCCAAGACGATGGACTGATGGTTATTTTGACGCCTTCACGCCAGGTTAGAACTCGTTTTTGCATTAACTTCATCAAATGAGCCATTTTGGGTCGTTTTATACAACGCACAGACCGGAGTTTTAATATGCGATGGAGATTCGTCTCACGCAATCCAAAAATAATTCGCTAAACTAAACGCCAAATATAAAGAGAGATTAATAAACCAATGCTCAAATAGCTAAATGTTTGAAGAATTTCGATTATATTTGCTTTTAGAACGGGAGCTTTAACTGAACTACTCAAAGACTTTACTTATAATTTCAGCTATAAAGGCCGGACTTCACCCGTTTAATGAATTTTAGTTAAAGAGGGAAGATAATTGCTTCTAAAGAGAATTGCGAAATTACAAATACACTTAGATAGAACTGACCACTACAGTAAGTTCTTGCGTCTCTCTTTTTTTTTAACAGTAGACAATTTCCTAGACTTCATTAGCGAAACACTCTCACCAAACCTTACCAAAAGCTATGAATAAAAGTATAACGGATACGTGAGTTTCACCACTCAGAAAACGTACTAGACTGACGCGTACTAAACGTTAAAACTGAGAAGCAACTCATTTTCAAAACGAAAGCTACAATTATCCTCAATAAAGGAAGTAGCTGTTTTTAATCTCGAGTTTTTTGTTGTTTTATATATTCAGCTTATTTCTATATTTCACTGACAAGTACAGTATTGATTTCTCGGTTAAAGATAGGAATTGTCGATATATACGACATTATTTATGTTACTCTAATTAAAGAACGATATTGATTATAAAATTACAAACAAAATATATAATATTTTCACATTTCAAAGTACTTTATTTTGAGTTTTTTATTGACTAATTTTGAAACTGTTCGGAGGTTTATATTTTTCTATTTTTACTCTCTATCTCTCTCATAACGCCATTATCCTGCTAGATTGAATACTTGTCCGAGCCAATATTCCACCGGCGGACCGAAGCAATATTATAAAATAGAACTAGCGAGTAAACTAGTATGGGCTGCGTCGGTGTATGATACATAAATAATGATGGTTCAAGGTAAAGTGGAACACCGTATATAAAAAAGAGGAAATACTTAACTGACGTTTCGGACGTTAGTCCTTCGTCGGAGAAAAGAGGGGCAATATTACATTACTGATTTATTTAATTTACTGAAAGAGTCTTTTTGCTGTCCTGTTTTGTTTTCTTAGAACCTTAATAAAGTAGTAATCTCAGTTTAGAACTGCAACTCTAGATCAACATTAATTTATATAATTATATATATAGAGAAAAAACTTCAAAAGAGCAAAAAAAATGTATGCGAATTCATGGAGTGAATATGTTTGTAAATCCAAAGACACTCGCCGATTTGTTTTAAAAATATGGTGATGTAACGGAGAAATACATATCAGTTGAATTATTAAACTACAAACAAAAAATATTACAATAAGAATAGCTGTATTTGATTTGCGCACAAAGGCTTAAAAGTACGAAGGTAATATAAACATTGAACAATAACTGAAAATTTGAAGGAAAAAAGATCAGAATTACTTAGCTTTATCAGATGTATTTATCCCATGTCATACAGCCAATCAGAAAGTTGCATAGCCGTTGTATATTCGTCCATATCTCACTCATATTATCACATTCTCACACAGTCTATTTGTTTTCGTTCAGATTGGCCCTAAGAAGGTTCGTGTATATATAATACAGAGAGAATACGAGTGACGAGTGGGATATTGCACTCGGTATACTACTCGAAAGCATTGCCCTTTATATTTCTTACCTCCATAAGATGACTAGCAAAGTACAATAAGCCTTTTTAGGTAGAAATACTGTCGTTTGATTTAGTTAATATTAATAGTAAATATGTAATGTGTGAATGAATGTTATTTCACATTTTTTGAATGCAAAATAATTTACACTATAATATATATACTTTAAATGTATATTTTTTATTCTATAGTAATTAATATTAATATGGGAGTGAATCGGTTATAAATATGAGTAAACTTTTTTTTTATTAGTATAAATAATTTTGTTTTATTCACGCGGTACGGTTCGTATTTATTTATCAACTTCAGACTTGTTTTGCCTACAGAAATCAAGTGATAACATTATCATACCCTTTTTCTGTGAGACATTTTCACTTTTTATCTTAGTTATTGAGTTCACAATTACCAAACCTAAATGACTAATTCTCAAGCCAGATGGTTTGCTTTTACGCATGCGTCGCTTATTCCGCTCTAATTGTAACGCATGCGCAGTGATTACATAGCCCCGCCTACTTCCTGTTCTCACTAAACTCGACTGCTGTTTTAAGGTTTTGAACAATTTATTTATGTGAGCCCACGATTACAGTCATAAATATAAAAAAAAGGTTTAATTATATTTATTAATTGATATTTCTAGAAAAATTGACCTCAAGAATACTAGCCTTGATACGTTGTGAGTAATGAGCGCCTATTTTATAAAAGAGGTTTCTTTGACTATCGTTACACCGTTTATATTTTGTCTGTACGGCTTGCCAAAGCACTTTGTCTTTATCTTAAAGCTTTTTTTTCCATATATTTGTAGTCTAATTCTAATACAGACTACAAGACCTCATGCTGAGTCTTCAACATTAGAAATAACTTTTTCAGTTTGACCCTAAGCACGTTTGAGTAATTACCACAATTTACACGAAGGAAATTATTTCAGAGAAATATATTTACACGACGATGAAAGAACGTGTTTAAATGACTACAAAGTCTGCCAAATTTACATAAAATTAATCTAAAATCTTTTCAACTTGGGGTGGGTATTATTTGGTCTATGAATAGTAGTATAATTCATGAATATCAAGAGAAATGCCGCGACTTGCACTAGACGATAAAGCTAAAATAAAACACCAGTATAAAACTCCTTCAATGTTCTCTAAAAATCTTGAATGTAAAGTGGAGATGGAAACCGGTGAGGATACAGAACGTGTAGCACCTTTCCATATCCTAAGCTGCTAACGAAGAGTATAATTTACAAATTCAATTTCCGTCTAAAAAATTTTGGCGCGGTGCATGATGACGTAGGACTCGGCTATTTATTAAGGGTATAAATAAAATGTTCAGCGCAGTGAGTTTGGTTCTACCAACTGAGCTAGGATCTGATCTGAGCGGGTGCTTTAGGCTGGGTATTAGTATTACAGAGCCGTCAGACGCCAACTGAGGACGATAAGATGAAGATCGAAATAGCACTTTTAGTTCTCGCTTCTCTTGGTGTATCGATTTACGGGATGGTAAGCTCAAACTTCACACTCTATTTTTTAATACTTCTCTTTATTTCGTTATTTCTTACTTTTTCTTCTATTTTCCTTCTATTTGTTTTCTCTTTTCTTTCTTTCCTTTACTTTTCAGTCAAGGAACTAGCTAGTTAAATATTCTTACTTCTTTTAGTACGTAGTGTGTATAATTGAACATGCGGGATAACTTCAAATTATCGCCAATCATTTTGAATTCTGAAAACTTTCTCTTCTGGCTCTTGCTTCTTTGTATAGTGTTCTGCCTGTTATTCAAATTCGACTGAGTCGCCAAGTCGGCACACTGACTTCCTTTCAATGCAATCCTATTTTTTTCTTTATTTTTCATAATCTAACCATCGCGCAATTACCAATATACAATAACTTACAACCGTTCAAGTTTTCCAAACACTTTCGTATCCTAACCGGCCCGGCAGATGTCTGGGTTCGTTGAATGAATGTAAAACTTTTCATTACAGCGAGAAATCCTTATTACCTTAGAAATATCAATAATCAAACCGTATATTTGCTAAACTTGCATCCCACGTATCAATTAGCCGTGTTTGAAATGCAAAGGTCCGTCCCACGCTCTAACAGCGTCCTCAAATATTCTATTCTTAAGACTGTTTAAATTGTGGTCATGAATAAAACACCAGCGCTTAAACTCCATATCATATCCTTCTAAAAAAGACTTTATATAATGTCTGAAACAGCCACGTTTATATCTGGTGCTTATTTGAACCAAAATGTCCTATATTAACTATAGTACTTATATACAGCACTCCATATATACTTAATCGAAGTCTGTCGTTTTCTACGTTAGCCTTATATGGGCTTTGGGGAATTGAACGGACTTAATTGCGGCAGGTGCATCTGTGTATTGGCCAAGGAAGTTTGAGATTTTTCTTGACATCACGTTTGAAGCAGAACTTTAATATTTGAAACGAAGTTGTGTGATTGCACTTGAAGCTCGAATATTTTGGACATATAGGAACTTGAAAAGCACTTTCTTGAGCAAAGAAAAACCCTCATTGTCATTTTCGAGCAGTATGTTTTTAGTATCATATGCGCTCACTCTTGGAAATTACCCTAAAATTCAATTAAAACAATCGGACATAAAGGAAATCCCGTAAAACCTACTTCTATTTATCTATTTGGAGGGGGTGTTTAGAAGCACACGCCTTATTAACCACTACAAGCAAACGAAAATAGTACGAAATGTTCCTAGGAATAATACGTATTAATGTGAAATCCCTACAAATCTTTGACGATATTGACTTTTACGCCCCCATCCGCCATCATACGATATTGTATCCGCCCCTTCTGCTGTGTTCTGCTTTTATCAATTTGCTAGCCGCACACTTAACAGTATGGTTCTAGTCTCGATATCAAAAAGAAGTTAAAACGTAGCATAGGCTCTCCGACTTATTATATCAAGACCTGCATATGAAAACAGGGCCACATCAATAACTGTACTTATTGTAATCAAAAGACACCGAGGTAGGTCTTTGCTTGTCGTCATGGAAACGTAATGTGTGTGCCTTGGTCACGTGTTATTCTTTCTTACTTCCTGTCTTTATCATTCGGTTGAACACTTTCATTGTAAAACTGAGGTAAACCACAGCATGCCATGAGGGGGGTTCCTTGGTTGACGTCAGATCACGTGACACCTCGCGTGCCTCCAAACGACCCGTGTTTATCCCCGATCACTTTTTAGGAAGCGCTGAAGACTAATCGCGCTAGGGCTTTATCTGGAACATAGCTTATCGAGTGCTTTGTAAAAATAACTCATTGTTCAAGAGTCAACGAATCGGCTTAGAAATGAGCTATATTGCTTTCGGAAAGACGCTTGCTCGCTCACCTGTCGAACAAAAAGCCTCAGTACTACCCCCAGGGGGCTCACATGCTAAGACAGGAACTAGTGTGAATAACTTCCTTCTTTACATAAACAAGCCTTTCTTGTATTATAATATAGTATTTACATTAGTAAAACGTTTACGGCCAATTTACTTTAATGTTTCTAGTCCGCATAATCTATGCGGTCCAAAAAGTAAAATTCAGACTCTAACCATTCAAACTGAACGAGTTCCGGTTTCCTAACAAAGAAATAATTAGACAGAAAAGCGATCGTTTGATCTAGAAGAACGAAAGGAAATACCTAAAGAATAACATAACTTTTGAATTGTTTTTCTTTCATAAATTTTGTTTTCCATAAGGGTTTTATAATTTATTTTCAAAAGATAATCAGGATTATTTTGGCTATACGGAAACACCTATCATGTGGGAAGTACGAGACAAACGCCTTCCAGCTTTTAAATACCCGTCTTCGATAGAAACTAGCTACAATCGCTCTCGTTACACCAGGGAGGTGTGAGGAAGATGGAGACGCAACTGAATACATTAACGTGGATGAAGCGAATCCCCTCCCACCTCCCTGCTTACACCAACCAACCAACCATGATCAGACATTTCTAATGTACTATTTGGTACACGCGCGTCAATAAAACTTTATCTCTACTATGTCAACAATCGAACTCGCCATTCCTCGTTCTGAGAGAAATGTCTGGTTAGTCACGTGATCGAGAACGACTGAGATTTTTATGAAAACAGATTTCCAACGTGAGGAATAAGAGAATGAATACGTACGGGTTGCGTTGAAGCGTGTAAACATTTAAATCTTTGTCGAGCTTTTAAAATATAATCCGACTAATGCTTCCTCTTCGATGTGTCATCTTCCCTGTCTTCCTAATGATTCCTATTCACACCAAGCACGCTTCTTAGTCGGTTTTACGTAAGTTCATCCTATGACGCACAGATAAACAGTTTCTATTTCTGAAATTGACGATTACCATTAGCCATGTTCTAAAAGAGCAAAGGACTGGGACTGAGTGTAGTGTAGTGTAGTGTAGTGTAAGCTCTTGTTAGAACAGCCGAAATATAAATTTAAAAATTACGGATTTAGATCATTTTCAGTCTGCGCACCTAGGTTATGGAATGAGCTCCCACTTAACATTAAGAGCAGTACTAATTTGGCCACTTTTAAACGTAATCTTAAGACGCATCTTTTCAATTTAACTTATCATTAATATATAGACTTTTAAATATTTGTATCGTTTTATATTTTATTATTATTAGTGTGGTGTGGTGTGGTGTGGTGTGGTGTGGTGTGGTGTGGCGTGGTGTGGTGTGGTGTGGTGTGGTGTGGTGTGGTGTGGTGTGGTGTGGTGTGGTGTGGTGTGGTGTGGTGTGGTGT
>JAUUIK010128044.1:0-13660 GCA_032270385.1 Urticina crassicornis | reverse complement strand
CAAATGCGAATAAATTGACTTCTGATTGGATTTTTCAAAATGTGGCGAGCAATTGAATTTCTGTCCTTGTTACCATGGAATTTCTGAAAGCAAAGAAAATAATAATATCCTAAGCTGTCGATTAATTGTGTGAGAGAAATAGTATATAGGATTTTAAACAAACTATAAGGAATTGTGGAATTCAGTAGATAATTCAATTATTTAATCAACTATATACCAAGTCGATCGTTACCTTAACTTTCCATTCAGGCACTCCATTGTTACGCTTTACATAATAATCCTGCCAGTTACGTGTTCCATCCAGCCATGTCAGTTTGTATGTCTTGACCCATTGATCCAATGCCCCTCCAAAGCCTTGAGTAGCTACCTGCGTTACAATGTAGTCGTCTCTCAACTTCACTTGAAGCCAAGGTGACCGGTCTTCTTCACTTGCTATCCAGCCCTGTGGCCATGAAGTGATATTTAGTCTTGCACGACTTGCACCGTATTTGTCATGTTCGTTATTCCAAGCTGACGATGCCCTAAGTTGGTTGTCATTGATAGCACCATTTGACAATCCTAAAGGTTCTATACAGTCATCTGAAACACGCGAAAAGTTAAAACTCGTTATCTAATTATTGTTAGTTGGGAAGGGAGTTAACTTGTATTAATGAATATACTGAATAACTGTTTAATTAAGAATTATCGTGTGTTTATAATACCAAAAACAGAGTTGTAGAGTTCAATTTATTTTCCTACAGTACCTAAAGTGCACCCATACAGCTCAATTCGAAGTCCAACGTTTCTCTGCCATGTCCTAGGGTGTATTACCACTGAAGAGGTTGTAATAGGCACCTTTAACAGGTGTCGAACGACAGAATCTCTATCCACGTTACCCTTGAAAATCTACCGGAAAAAGAGAAAGTTACAATTAACTCCGTATATATGCGATATTATTAATATCAATGCATCATGGTTAAAGATCGAATATAGCAGCCCCTTTTCCTGGCATACTTGACATAACGTGCACGTTTAACACAATGTTTAAAGCAACGAGTATATGTTAGTATAGTTTATTACCATCAATAATTCCAAACTGACTTACCTTTTCTTTACCTCCCTCTTGGTAGGGTAAATAACCGTGCTTCTTATCAAACCAGGTAATCTGATAACTCTTTATCCACTCATTAAACACAGGGTTACCATATCCTTGTGTTGCTATACTAGTGATAACGTGTAATTTATCAAACTTTACTTTTAGCCATGGGTTTTTATCATTAGGATCAGCAACCCATCCTTGAGGCCATACACGATTGTTTAGTCTCGCTCGTTGGGGGCCATATTTGTAAGTGGACATCCAGTGGGAAGATGCTGTAAGCTGGGAATCTTTGATTCTGCTATTCTCAAGACCAAGTGAGTGGCCACATTCTTCTGTCAAGTCATAAAACGATAGATTATTAACGTCCATAAATCGAGACAACAAATATCATAATAGCAATAACAATAATAAAAACAATGATAATCAAATATATTTCATTAATTATTTTTCACTACCTCTACTTCCCTATTTATTTATTTTTAATTGGTCGGGATGAAAATGGTGCAATCTGATTGATCAAGTACACTTATGATCTTATTTATCTTTTTATGCATAATCTTCACTAGCACTATACAACCGAGGTATACGTACCCAGGCTCGCACCCTTCCTTAGCATACAATCCTGGTTAGAATTTACAAATACCGCACTTAGAAAAACACATGGATTAGTCTTAACTCGTTGTATATAGCGTTACTATTGAAATAAATACTTACTTTGAGGTTCTTGTTGTGCTTCATCTCCAAAGGTATTTTCACCAATGGGTTTTATGATTTGAGCTTCCGTCGTCCATGTTACCTCAAATCCTTTAGCACTTACAAATCCATTGGAATGAAATTTGAGCCAGAATTTATTCGACGAACCCCTCACCATCATAGGGGCAGTGGTTCCACAGTATCTACCAATCAGTGGCGCGTTCTGTGAATCTCCGTCACGAAGTTCGACATAATCTAAACGGCAATTACCTCCTCCTTCAAGATCAAACTCATTAAATCCAAGGGCGATCAGTTTGTTATCGGGGACTCCAAGAACCCAAACACAATCCAGGTTGTTGCCATAGTAATAAGGGTAACCAGGGGAATAAAAATCTCCACTTGGTTTAACAAAGTTTCCACCGCAAGCTGCAATGCAATTGAAAACACACTAAATATTGTGGTTAAGAAAGAACTTGAGATTTAAGTTGTCCAATACTTATTTGCAATCTTTTGCAAATCGGAATGTATTAGAATAAACCAAAAACCCGTAAAGCAAGGGGATATGTTCAAATAACTCAGGTAATTGGGAGAAAAGATCAGAAAACCTGGTGGGGGATTAAGAAATGCGCGTCCTGGAAAGCAGGGGGGGGGGGGGGGAGAATAACACATAATATTAAATAGGAGTTACTCGTCCATTGCACTCTTTCTCAAATGCATCCGTTTATACTATTTAAATAAATGCTCCGCGCGACAACAAAACAAAAAAGGAAAATGCAAGAATTTTATAATTGTATAAAAATTCAATATACTTACCAGCTCTTGGAGATGTTGGACCTTGACCATTATATACGTTCCAGTAAGCCTGGAAGCCGGTGTTTGTTAATGACGTATCGGAGTTGAATACAATAGTCATTTCATTGGATTTACTCTCAATCGCGCCTACCCTTGAAGAGCCATCTGGACCACAAAACCTTCCTAGTTCGGTAGATCCTACAGAGGGACCATCATAAACAAGCAAGTAATCGAACCGACAGGTTGAGTCAGCCTCTAGGTTGAAGGCAGACAATTCAAGTCGAATTTTGTAACCTTGTGGAGCTTCTATAGTCCAATGACACATTATGTTTGTTGGATAATTGTTCGGATACTGTGGACTCTGGAAAACACCTGTTGTTGTAGTAAGTCTTCCTCCACAACCTTTAAAAGTATTCAAATATAGATAGACAGGCAGTTAGACGCGTTTCCGAGTATGCAGACTAGTTGTTTGCTTTAGTATCAGTGTATTTAATTTGCATACATTCACAACATGCTGTCTTTGAAAATAATGAGGAGGACACTGACTGCCGGCTCTACTAAATTTGACAAAAGGAAAAAATAATCGACACCGCATTAACAGGTTAGTGCTTATGTAGAAATTATAAAGTCGATATTATATGAGCGATCAAAATACAGTTGTGGGAATATCATTACCCTATAGCCGAGTTACACATAGCTGACATTATCCATTTAATACTTGTAAATACATGCAGTGAATAGCTTACCGCGTGCTCCCGGTGATGGGGGCTTAGTGGTTACTCGTGGTGGAGGTAGAGTAGGTGGTACCCTTCCTATACCATCGACTGCCCTCCACGTGGCATAGAAACCTTTTTCTGTTTCTGAGTTATCGGAGAAAAAGACTACATGTAAAGCATCCCCCGATGAAGTGATTATTTCTGGGATTTGGTTGCCACAAAGTCTCTGCTTAAGTGCTGCCTGATCATTGCTTCCATCTCTGATTTCGATATAGTCGTATCGACACGTAGAATCCCTTTCAATATCGATTACTCTAAACTCTAACTCGACATATTCACCGGTAGCCACTTTAATGGCCCACGAACAAATTTTGTTGATAGGATAGTTTGAGGGATAATTAGGACTGGTGATGGTACCACCTCTTCCTCTTAAAGTGCGGTCGCATCCCCCTAAAGAGAATAAGAGTTTATGTCAGGCATGCATGGGGCACAAATTGTTTTCAAAAATTACTATTACTGTTATGCTCTGCTGCAGCACTAGTATAGTATCATATACTTCTAATTTGCATTTTACATCAGACGAAATTTCTGTCCATGTTTTGAAAATGAAATACGGCTGTAAATGCTTAAAACCTTACTGCATAACATAACATTAGAGCAGATTTCGTGTAAGGGACCGGTCAATAATTAGAGGGGGGAGAGCTGGTGCAAATGGGGTATGATTTTTCATGCAAACTAAAAGGGATTGGATGATACGCAAAAAAAATGGTAAGCCATCTTAATGTTAAAGCATGTGTACCGTTGTCCGTGCTTTAAGTTGTCAGTTTCCAACTCATACGAAATCAACTCAATTGCATTCTTTTTTATTTGGACATTCGAGAGAGAAAGAATACAGTTTCCAAATCTGCGGAGAAGTACCTGGTGTTTCCGTTGGTTCCTCTGTTGGTTCCTCTGTTGGTTCCTCTGTTGGTTCCTTTGTTATAGGAATGTAAGGTGTGGTCGGTGAGATTGGTCTAGTAGTTCCTCCTGTGGCTTGCCACTCAACTCTAAAACCAGACTCAGTTTCGCTACTATCCGAACTGAACTCCAAGTACAGAAGATTATCAGTAGACGTTACAGCTGAAGGAATCTCTCTGCCACAGAGTTTGCTAATAAATGTCCCCCTCGAATCTCCTCCATCCCTAATTTCAAGGTAGTCATACCGACATGTGTGGTCATTCTCAATATTAAAGGTGTCAAAATAGAGTCGTACTTTTTGTCCTTGTGGAGCTATAATTGTCCAGGAGCATTTTTTGTTGACGGGATAGTTATCAGGGTAGCCTGGAGTGGTGATGATACCACGTGTACCATGAACATCTCCTCCACAACTCAGTGGATTTGTGGGAGCTGAAAGATTAACATTGCAGTAAACAATGAAAACCGGTAAAAAAAAGATTCTTAGATTTCCTGGAGATTAAGATAGGACAGTGAAACGCCCAGTGTGCCTGTAAGCACGTTGTTAACTAGAGTCGCAAGCATAACTGAAAACGTGCGCAGATTCTATGCTGCTGTACTCAGTTCCCTCATAGATGTGAGAAAAGACAAGCGCCGCTCATAACCATTGTATAACTGAGTCCGCGTGTGCTGCTTGAAAATCGGAAAACACTGAAATTCAAAAATCAAATTTTTAAATGTCAGCGCAATGCTTTTTTCCAATCTTTCAAATTTTTACCTCTGTTGAAAATATGCGTACACAAAACCAGAAAACATTAAAATTCAAAAATAGAATTTTCAAATGTTAGCGCAATGCTTTTTCCAAACTTTCAATTATTTTACCTCAGCTTGGAAATATATATGGGTACGCAATTGAATATATAACGAGTCACGTGATGCGCGCTTTTAAAATAAATCACTGCGCTACCCAATCTTTTTTGCCAATGTTCATACCTTTTGTAGGTGGTGACTCAGTTTCGATTCTCTGCGTATCTGGAAATAAGGTCCTTGGAACAAAAGAACCGGCTTCAGCTTCCCAACGAGCCAGGAAACCTCGTTTTGTGTCACTCGAGTCTGAACGGAACTCTACCCACAGCGAATTTCCAGACGATGTTATTGTAGCAGGTTTACTAGAACCACAAAATTTACCTATCATAGCATTACTGGCTGATGGCCCGTCTCTCATGAACACATAGTCATATCTGCAAGCTGAACTAGGTTCCAAGTCGAAAAAATCAAATGTAAGTCTAATTTTTCCTCCGTTTCCTTGCGTAATGATAACCCACACACATACTTGATTGACTGGATAATGCGCAGGGTAGAGAGGGGAGTTTAATATACCACTGAGACCTATTTGCGTACCACCACATTCACCTAATGATAAATAGAAATGAAAGAATGTTAAACATGTTGTCTTATGCTTTAGTCAAATAGGTTGCATATAGGTTACGCGTGAATTGTCGATCTGTAAAATCGTGCATCGCTATTTAATTATCGTCTATACAAGCGGCAATTTCGATGTGACTCGAGCAAACTTGAATTCGAGGGTGACATGAACAACAATTGACGCAGACTTTGGTATTGAACTATTTGTCAACAGAAGTGACATTTGCACCCCTTTTTTAGAAGACCCCCGTGAAGAATTTATTTTTCCAGAGTGGATTGTATTTACGTTGAAATCGATATTCGAAATGTAAATCATTTCGAGAAGAGGGCACGCTTGGAATAATATTGATAATACTAAACTACCATATACACTTTGATATTGCTGATACTTCTAATGGCTCATCTTTTATCCTAATGGAAGAGCTTTTTAATGATGTAAGGGAAGGAAACAATAGCAGACAGAACAATTAGCCAGATTTGGGCCTATGAAATACTGGTTTTAAAGCGATACGATTTTAATGCTTTTCCTTAAATCAGTAGTGATATTGGCAAAAAGGTTTCCGCGATTATATAGCTATCAAAAAGTAAAAAGTCAAACTGCTGTCTGATTAACTGCCTATTCAGCCACCGTTAGCATTTTTTTCCATTGTAATTCACTATTGGAATATTCATTGATTTACCTATGTATCATTATTCGGTAAACGTTCATGCCAATCGCAATCTATTATGACGAACATTACTGGATAAATCAATGATGTATGGCAATAACAAAATTGACCGGTATGACTCCAAAAACGGTTTCATTCAATTTATCATGCTTAATTTTAATAATCGCACAAAAAGACTAATACAAAACAATCCACAAAAGATTTAGCCTCCGACTATGTTCAGCCTAAGGGCATATTAATACACGAAGCGTTTTTCCGGATTAAGTCAAACAAAACGTGGGAACCTTGCAATGTTCAATATCTTGAAAACAACAATCCACGAAGTACTAAGTCAGTGTGGTGCTATAGTTTAATATATTTTCTCTCAGAGGCACAGATATTCTACGTCTATAAATTTTCTCACTGTTTTATTCAGTCAATTGAAAAACATGTCAAATGGTCCCATCATGTATATTGGTGGGCACGTTAATAGCAAAACAATTAATTTAATATTCCTTGATTAGATTTTATCAGTTTCATTCGTGATTGATGGTTTGACATTTCATAAGCATTTAATTTACCTATAATGCATGAGCATATAAAGGCAATAAGAAATTATTCTGAAAAAAGGGAGTGAGAATGACATAAGAGTTTTACGACCACATCCACATCAATCAGTCATAATCCCACTCAATACCGCCAAACCCCTTACTTCCTAGGCATTTAGTTTTGATGTGATAATTTAAACAAAGCAACCTCAACATTTACATATTCTTATCCTTTGTGGTTTTCGAGAAATAAAAGAAGGAATTTTTTAGATGTTGTGTAAAGCTTTATCAATACAGTGGTTAGACAAGCCCATAAGAAAAGAATTTAGGAGGGTCTTCCTAAATGCGATCTATACCGCTGATATATCACGAACAACGTGTTGCACATCTTCAGCCTAAGTGCTGACAGACAGTCTTTCTCACGGCAATTTTTACGTATTCAGATTGATTGATTGTCAGAATCAACTACCAAAAAAGGAATGTCTCGGTCTAGATGACGATCATGATGTTAGTATTTTAGTGTTGTCCGTGTGTAACACTTCAAAAGTCCAAGATTGAACAATTTTGACTAGCACCTCTCTGACAGAACTTACCATTAATTTGAGATCTAGCATCTGAAAAGAAATAAAATTATTTCAGTATTAGTATCGAGTGCAGGCATAAATGCCTTGTCAAATAGTATGCACTAAGTGCAGGCATAAATGCCTTGTCAAATATTATGCACTAAGCAAACGAAGTGTGTCAAAGAATGTGTTACTCTGTACACAGCAGCAGAGATTCAGACGTAGATATATATACATATATCAACACATGTTGAAGGCATATGTTGATCGATAAACTTAAATTGCCAAACTTCTCTCACACGATTTCGACTGATTGCAATACTATAAGATGTATATGACCTTTCCAGCGCCAAAACAGATAAAGTTCCCATATCTAAGTGATTCTATAATGTACTGAGGAAAATTAAATGCAGATTGGTAATAGAGTTCATTGAAGCATTCTTGGATTTCATGTCTGGAGAAAGAAGATTGGCAACACACACATCAAACTTCTCTAGAAGAGCTTTTAAAATCTCTAGGTCAATCGGTAAAAGACCACTTCGATTAAGTGTAACCATTGAATTAATGTCACACATATTTGGCTGGAAATAGTTTGATTGTCAGATAGCTAACTTGCTTCAAAATTGTGACAAAATGAAGACGTACTGTACAAAATAAGAAATCAAATTTCAGCAAGACAATGAAAATAACTTGAAGATACATGGTTAAGTTGTGCTATGTTTCTATATTAAGTTTTTAAAGTTGTTCAAGCAACTATATATTATTCACACGAGTCCATGTAATTAACTTATCTGCATTGTCTAAATCATATATCATGCTAAAGCTAATCAGTGATATTCACTTAACTTACCATCCCAAAACGATGTGAATATTATGGCAACTAATACCAAGATGCGACTTCCTAACTCCATTACTCTTGGTACGGTTCTCACGGTATGAATGAAGAATATTACTTGACTGCTTCAGGGATAGTTGCCTGGTTGACCGCTGTCGTATTATGCAGAAGTTCACTGGACCAAGAAAGTTCCAGTTGTCTCAAATTGTATACTGATATTACCATCTGACAGCAGAAGTATTGTCTTTAACTCCAAACTGGGCATCCAACCAACCATGGCAGGAAGGAAAGACAGTCCTATCGAATAATGCCTTTATAAGGCACCATTGCAGTATTGACTTGTGTGTTTATATTTGTATTTGAGATCTAGAGTCGAAATGTGCATCTACGACGTCGACCTTAAGTGATTTTGGAGACGGCTTGACTAATCAAAAGAACACCTAGGGAGGCAAATTCAAATAGCAACCAGAAAAGGGCACAAGTCATAAACCCTTTTGTGATGGGGCCAGCATGTCAAAAGTGACATCTTGACTAATACTTTGTAAACAAAAGAGAACATCCCTCATGTACAAACAGTAAAACAGAGGTCAATTTAATTTAAAAAAATGTGCATGTAAAAGTTGTAATTCCATGATATTAAGTATTTGTTTATATATTTTTTCTTCCATATTAACCTGGACCTTTTACACGACATGCCAGACATAAAATAGTACCGAAGCAAGAGACACGAGTATCATTTTCACAGCCTTCAGCAACTTCTGGTAAACTTAGTCGGCAAATATTATCCTACTGACTTTCTCGTCATGAAATGACCTGCGGAACTGCATGAAGTAGGCGATAAAATAGCATTGTTATCAAAACTTACGTAGTCAAATAGAAGAAGTAATTGAAGTGTAAAGGAATGTTTGGAATTGTCAGTAAAGACAGCAAACCACCTTCCTGATTAGTCTAAACTCAGGAAATGTTTCACAAACATGGCCTGGGTAGCTTACTTCCCAAACTTGAAAACAAAATGTGTAGCTTGAAAAGCATAAAGTGACATAAAGTTTCTATTTGGTTTTGTGTTATTTTTGAACAACGTCCTGGCTATTATTGTCAAGGATTCCATTATCCATCCAGGAGATGTCACCTTTATTATAGACTTTGTGACCTACGTCCTTTTGTTCATTTAAAAAAAACCCGAACAACAATGGTTTTTTTTTGAAATATATACATGAAAAATCTAGAAGTTATAAGAATTGTTTTCATTTCATGAATCATCGACACGGACACCCTAAATGTAAAATGATTATGCAAGTAAATAAATGAATGGGATAAACCCCGCAATTTATGACTTAGCTGAAGTTTCATGTAAGGCCCCAGAAGGATATATTTGACGCCTGGATTTGCGATATCTTTCATCATAAACGGGATGAATAGGTCGTGGTGTTCTAAACATTTTGAGCCTTCTCTTGTTCAGATTAAAAGATGATTCAACTAAGTGCTGCTTGCTAGGAGTTTGAAGACCAAGTTTAATTCGTGGTGGGGTGTGCGGCTCTATGAAGTCCCATACATGAGGATTTGGCACATCTATGGCCAACAAACTGGCAAGGTGTGTATTTCCTACAATAAGAAGGACCTATCATTGTAAAACTAAAACGATTGAGAAACGTTACTTTGAACTTTTGATAAAACCACAACACACCTGCGTTCGTAGCGAAGTTAATGGGATAAACTCCATCATTATTGCAAATGCTAGGATCACCACCTTTTATACCAAAGTATAGTTACAAAATTATCAGTCATACAGAATTCATTATTCTTTTAAATATATCATTCATTTTGCCATAATAATAACGGTAAGCTCTATTTTTACGCTCGCAAAAGGTTCAACATCGAACTAGTTTGTTTTAGAAACAGCAGATACGTCATTTACTCGAAAACGAGAAACAATAAGAAGTTATAAATGATATAGAAAAAATTCTCATTACCATCATGGTAGCTTTGCAAAAGAAACCCCCGGTTTGTAAGTACCCTTTGAGCAAGTTAAAAGTCGCCATTGAAAGACACATTAAATTAGAATAAAAGTACATTGAGGACACATGATAGAAACGTTTATTAGTGCGCAACGTTCCCGGAAATTAAATTGCTCAATGTGTCTACCATCTTTGTCGCGCGCAACGTTTCAGGTCAAGTCCTACTTCTGCGGAGTCGCGTGAAATCTTGCAAAGGTAAATTCAAAAATAATCAACATTACCTTGAAACAACAGATAGCGAATAAGGCGTTTTCTATCATAAGAGGCAGCAATGCACAAAGGTGTGTTTCCAAGCCAGTTTTTCGAGTTAAGCTCACATCCTAGAGAAAATAATCATTTGAAATAAAAATGAAGTGTTAGGTGGCAGACAGCGTGAATAACTGGACCAACACTTTAAGTTAAAATCAAAAAATTTACCCAGCTTTACTAACCAGCTTGAATGAGAATAGCGATTACGTCAAAACATTCTTTACTGTTTTGGTTTGCACAAGCAAACGTAGCAATATGAAGCGGACCATCCTGACAAGCTGTTTGCGAATTGATATTAGCTCCTGGATGTCCAACAAATAAGATGACATTTCAAAACAATTAAGTTGACCTTTCGTTATCGTAATGAAACCATACGTATTAACTCACAGGCAAAAAAGAAATGAGAATAAAGTGAAGGAAAAAAGGATGAGAAGCGAAAAAAATACTTTGCAAGGCAGGCTTACAAAGTATTCTGTCGCAATTTAAAAAGCACAATTAAGCTGGATTTTTCCCACCCTTCAAAACCAAACTGTGATAAAACCACTTTCGATGCCCATGTGTGCATTGGCTTATGCCTTTGTTTGTGCATATTTTTCAGTATATGAACCAGGCTCAAGTGTCTAGTCATTTGTCTACTCAACTCACCATGCAACAGCATGTACTCTACCAATTCCTTGTTTCCACTCATACATGCACACTGATGATTTCAAAAGGCACCACAAGAATGTTAAAGCCTTAATCATGGGTATATATTTTTCATAACTTTGATGCGAATAATGTTGTTACTGCATGCAATAAACAAACTTCATGTAAATATTTGTTCACCTACCAAGAAAGGGCTTAGCCCAGAATTTGAATTAGGTTGAACTGAATTGATATCTAATTTGGCATCTTCCAATTTAGATATCACCTCTTCGACAAAATTAGGTTTATGACTTTCCTAAACAACAAATGTGTTTGGTAAATGCTGGGTACTGAAAGTGCTAGCACAGTATTTAAAGAAAGATAAAAAATTATCAAAAGTAATTGTGAAACAAACCTTTATCATGTTACAGAGCTCAGAAATAGAACATGTCTTTTTCTTACAACATTTGGATGAAATATCTGGTTATGAAATATTAAAAAGAGAAAATTTAAATGAATAAGTGGAAACCTAATATATACCGGTACTATTTGTGGTATACAGTTTTCTTTGTAGCAAAGGCAATTCATTTAGACTATACCATCTAAGAAATAGCACAGGTTTACATGCCAGCTGATAATGCGGGATAAAGATTTGGGGAAAAAGGGGCACCCTTAATCAGGATTAAGATAAAGTCCTGTTTTTTGAACCACCCCCTTTTTTTTCTAACCCTATCCCCTTAAAATAGCAGGATTACTTTGCTCACCTTTACAATGAAGAATCCTCTGTCTTTTGTAAAACCAATTTATCAATAATAATCCTATTACAATTAAGATCCAGTTTGCTGATATTACTTTGACAATTTTGATATATAAAAATTGCCATTCTAAAAAAAAGGATAAATGTTGAACATATTTATAAAAAGTTGTCTTTATTCTATAAAAGTAGGACAATGCAATTTCTAGGACATTGTCCCACAAAGGGCAGAGCCTGTGGAATATTTCCATGCATGGTTTCTCAAGTAACTGATAGAGAACAAAAACTGCCTCCATTGATAATGATTTTTGCTTTATTATCTGAAATAAAAAAACATTAGTATTAAAAATATACTTCCCATACAGTACATTTCATTGGCTGTCTGATAATACTAAGATGTTTTTTCCATATCCCCACCCCTCCCTTCCCAAAAAAGTACTTTTGACTGTCAACCATTAACTATGATCTAACCGTACCAGTCAATGCAAACCATCAAATCCCCCCTAGACAACCCTGGCGCATTGCGAAAAGACGTTTTAATATAGTACCTCAGTTTATATCAACAATGTTTATTTGTTTATCTGAGTAAATTTTTTACTAGTAAATTTTTTCTAGTAAATTTTTTACTAGTGAATTAGTTATTTCTTTGCCATTAATATCAGCGTACTGTCTGTAAGTATATTCCTCTTGTTTTAATTGTATTTTGATACGCAGTTGAAGAAAATGTTTCATTTCATTAAATAATTTCCTCGCCGATATCAATCCATTATTTTAGAAATTATCGGCTTGAAGGACTCCAAAATGGCTCAGTTATTAAGGAACTCAATAAAAATCAAACGTTTTGTGTTCTTAAGAGTATAAGTATATACTTACTTTATCATAAAGCAAGCGAAGGGTAACTCATCTCAACAACAAACTTACTGCAACTGAAACTCGCTAAGAAAAACTTTTGCTTTTATGACGAACGGGCGCGCGCGCGTCAAAACATTTCGCGCCAGTAGTTTGTAACCAATATAACATCCACTGTGGGAGGGGTAGGGGAGAAGCAAATATTCATATTCCCTGACGTGACAACACAAAACAGGATCTAGTAATAACACAAGTTATAAGTCAGATTGCCACGAAAGTGTTTTTCATGTTTCTAAATTTAAGAAACATTTATTTCAATGAAAATAAAAATGCGTAATAATGTTTGATACTCACTCTCCCCTACTAAGTCACTATTATTTACAATGTAACCTGGGCCACCTGGCCTCAACTGGAAGATTCGAGTTTTTCCAAGATGGCGGATACACAAGATAGCTAGACAAGGTGTCTTCGAATAATAAAACATGCAGATATTTAGTTTTTCGTCGTACATAGTATATTTTTAGATTCTTTACAATCTCTCTCTTGAAAACTCAACATGGACACTGATCAAGAAAAGAGTCAGGTAACGGTTTATCAATTCCTAAAAGTTTTTAGCTTACATCGTTTCAATTTGAAATTCCAAGAAAGGAAGTTGATTATTAATTAACACAATAACGTTTTCTATCACAGACAGAGGACAGACAACAATGGAAACTCGAAAAAGATTCAGAACTCAGAATAGAAATCGCCGAGGATAGTAAAGGAGTCAACGTTGTAGTGAGTAACTTATATTTAAAGTTTTAAAAGTAAGCTCAAGTTATTTAGGCTCGGCGTACGCAATCGATGAACCGATGATCGATTACAATCGATATCAATCGATGCCAATTTATCGATTGATATTGGAAATCGATGACCAATCGATGAAACAAAATTTTGTGA
>JAUUIK010127933.1:0-11188 GCA_032270385.1 Urticina crassicornis | reverse complement strand
AGAGAGCAAAAATGTAAGATCAATAATTGATAATTTAATAATTAACGATTTAAATTGCATCACCCTATTGAAAGCCTGCTAATTGATGTCGTTGGCCCTCCGTGTGTTCATCTGCCTGCGCCTGTCGTTTTTCATAGCAGTCCGCCACCGAAACTGGCTCGTCGTCATTACTGTAAAGTAAATCGATACCAACATGCATGTCATACTTCACACTTACTTATCAGACACTGCCGAGCTGAACTCGTCGTTAGTGTTACCTTGTAAGAGCTGGCGATCTGCCTCGCTGATGAAGCGCAGGAATCGAGGTGTCTCCTGGAGGAATTGCAAGTACATCTCCAAGGACATAGAGTACGAAGTGAGGGTTAGGGTGGTGACGTTCAGTCAAACATGCTTACTTTTCAGTCAACCTTTCCCAAGGGTTAGGTTTAGGGTAAAGACAGGGGCGAGGGATAGCTACGACATTGATGAACATCCGTCCAACAAATTGTGGGGGATTGTGCTCGGCATTTGTGGTGACCACGGGATTGAGCCTATAGTTGAAGTTCTAGCCTTATTATTTGCACTTTCAACTAAAAAGAAAGAAAAACGTTCCCCTGACGTGAAGCATGTGACATTTTGTATGGATGACAGCGAGTCTGATTCGCTAGAAAGAAAGAAAAGATGTGAAGGTATTACTGAGAGTAATGATGATATTATAATAGATCACATTTTAATTATAATTTAGTTAAGTAGATATTGATATATATTTATGTCTTCAGAATTAATGTTTTTTTTATGTGTAAATTATTATAATTCATTTTTGTTTTCTTATCATATCATGCATGTCTTATATTTTTTTTGAAAGACTAATAAAGACGTATTGTTATTATTATCGATCCCTATCTATCTCCTTCATCGATAGATGGACAGAAATATTATTAAAGTGAAGCCCACCGTCTGCCCTACAACGTGCTGGGATCTGATACTGGGTCATCCTCAAAACTCAAATCATAAGTACTGAACCCTATGAGTATTTGAGTGACATATAATCTTCTTGTAAACAGGATTTTATATACAGTACGTTTTGTTAAGTCATATTTCATTCTAAAAATGATATAAAGACCGAAGTATGGGCGTCTCCTGTAATTGACTACTGGCTTTCAAGCTCAGACAGACAACCAAAGAAAAGGGACCACAACACAACCAATGGAAAAGCAACATCCTTTTATGCCAAGAAGATGACTAAGAAGACCAAGAAAAACATCAGAAACAAAAGGCCTAACAAATCAAGACAACAGGCCAAATCACCAGTGATTATTCTTACTGTAACCAAGGAAACGTTGAATATAAGTTCAAAGAAGAATAGATATTAAAGTTGGTCAAAAAGACACAAAACCTGTTGGTCAGCCGTTATCAACAACTGATATTATTCAAGTTGGTATTGACATTCGTTTTGGATGTCGACGTCTCAACGACGGACGTCTTGGATACTGGCACTCCAGGTATAGCTGTGCATTTCTATTCATAAATATTCTGAAGAAAGTAGTATAAGAATATTCATTTAATGATTTGTTCATTCTTAATAACTGTGATAAAACAACTCAAACTCTTTAATGTCATACTTACGTCCTCTCTTTACTATCTAGTTGTGCAGGGTGCTTCTACAAATAAAATTCCGTCAGTCACTACATATATGTACAGGCAGACATCCTAAACATGTCTTTACTGATTTGTGTATGCCTATGTAAATACCTGATCCCAATATCTGAGATTGACTAAAAGATAGGAACCTAACTCCTCCATAAACGAAACCACGTCAGGTTTTTTTTTCCAATTCAAATACTCCATCACTCGTAATGTTCACCATACTCCGTCTCTATTTGATCAGTATAAAATGTTGTCCCGACTCCTCCCGTGTTCTCTCGACTCCACTCTTCCCGACCCCTACCCTCTACCAACAAAAATATATTATGGGCTATATCTCATTGAACGCCAGCATTATATTTGGTCATCGACTTTTATTGATGTGGTGGCTCTAAAAAGAGCCGTTTGTTTTGTTTTGCTCTTAAAAGAGCAATTTATTTCGAGTCTGTTGGGCTTTTTCGGTCTGCTTGTATTTTCTTTTGAAGAATATGGCCAAACAATTAAAGACTAAACAATTAACCTTAATAATTTAGCACAGGGTAGGTAGTGAACGGATGTGACAACTTTAAAAATACTGGTATCCTTTTTATAAACGGTTGCACGAGTACGCTCCAGTGCCCTCTACTTTGGTACCACATTTATAAACTACGCCTACAACACGAGGAAAAGATTTATAGTACACTACTCTGCCATTCAAAACTTTTCCAATTACTTGTAAGGCAGTCCCTATAAAGAAGCCTGAGCACTTCTCCCTTCACGTTTGATTCGTGATGGTCCCACGAAGAGTACGAATTCCCCAATAAGAGTAGCCTATAACGCGTTTGCCCCTCTCCCTTAAATCTTATTACTGCCATCTAAAACACTTTTCTGCGTGGAATCCTATGTGCATCCCTAACAGTACCACACTTATACACAAAACCGATATTATTACCAAAACGTCTGAAATGTACTTCTCGGCAATCCCAAGTTTGCGCGTAACTGAAATCAGGAAATCTGATCACACTTACGCACAAATTCTGCCATACACCTTGCTGGCAGTTCGCGAAATCGAAACTACTACGAGTCGAATTGTCCCGTAATACCTCGGCAACCACGTTCGATTCGTGAACATTCCATGAACAATTTCGGTACGCAATTAAATGTAGCCTGTGGCTTTCTCCTGGAAAACGTCCAAAAGCCCAGAACGCAAGCTCCAACAAGCTAAGCATAAGGATATTAATGATTGCATTTGACGTACAAAAATGTAGATTTAACCAATAGGGCGACCTCGTAAATGTTTACTAGTGCAATCTTTAAAATTTCACATGGGTTGTCAAAATTCGCGTAAACTTATATTTGTTATTGCATATATTGATCAATGCTTACATAAAATAGGTTTCACATAGCTGCCATATGCATCAAACGAAAACATTCCGCGAATAGTTTGTAGAAGTTTGCCGCCAGGGGTGATGTGGTATACCGTCAAGAATATCGTCAAGAATAACAGCAGAGTGAACTGCAGCAAAGCTTCACAAGCTTTTATAAGATGTTGATTGATGTTTGTTTGAAGTAAGCGCTGTCAATTAAAGTTGACACAAACTTCACAGTTAATTAAACCGATTAAACAATAATGCTTTATGCCTTCTTAAACAGTTATGTGATGGTGCAGCTGGTGGTAGTATGGATATGGAAGGCGTAAAACTCCCACGAACCACACGGCGATGGTTCAAAAATGTAGTCCACGGTCGTCATGCAAATATTAACAACCTGAAACGTGCTACCATACAACGAGGTGGTTCAAAAGTAGAATTGATTGGTACAACCATTAAGACTCTGGGCAAAAATAGCTGCACCGCATCTTAAAAAAGCAGGTATACGTGTGGGAAAAAAAACTCGCATCATCTGTTATAAGTCATGGTATCGAAAAAGTCGGCTCTAAGCTTAAAGTCTACACCAACGGAGTCAGTAACCAGTAAGGAATTCCAGTGGTATGACTGTGTTTACTAACTTTGGGAGAGACTTTGCCATCTTGCTGATTTCCCTATCAACTTTAATAGACGATCATGGGAAGATTTAGATTGTTCAACCTGTAGGTGAAGAAAGGCATTTGTTGAAAAGTCTTCAACTCTCTTGCTCCGCTTTTGGTTGTTATGTCAGAGAGTTTATCAAACAGTCTCTCGAACATCAACACCGTCTACCAGATCTACCACCCCAATCACCAAATCATTCACAAGCCGCGTTACCTCCTCCTCTACACTAACCATCAACCTGTCTCCCACAACTGAATTCCATCTTTGTTGATGAAAAGGAAACAAGAGTATCAGGCGACAAACGTTTCAATCGTGCAAGTATAAAACAACTATGCAATTATAAATAAACTGTGCAAGTATAAAATAACCATGCAAGTATAAAAAAATCCATGCAAATGCCATAATTGACACCTATCATTCCTTGACCTGTAGACCAAAAAAGAAAACATGTAATGATTTGTATATTGATATAAACATGCTTGTTTACTAGTTTGTTTTTATTCCAAGTGTTCAATATATCACAACTATAGGCTGTATATTACATGAAAAAACCAGACAATTAAATTATGTGTGAGGTATATATACACTGTGTGATCTGGTTGCATGATTACTTTATACCTAAAAGAAATGCTGCTGAAAGCCGATCGCTTCTTCCCATCTTACATCAAAATAGATGAGTGGAAATAGCATTTATTCTATACGGATATTTAACATAAATGATGATTTTAATATAGGCAAAAAGGTTAAGAGTTTTCTGTATCCTTACAGTGTCACAAAATCTGTCAAAACCGCTCTTAAGTTGTGCCGCTTTTTTCACCGGCTTTGTTCTTTCTTGAGAAGTTATTTTTTTTTTCTCGTCATCCGATAAAGCCCTCCACGCCCTACCAGCTGCATTGTTTATGTCCCCAGTTAAGCATCCGGATATTCAAATATATCATTGCATGTACATGCTCTGCAATCGATGGAGCAAACGGTGGCAGCGGTATTGCAAACATTTAACTGTTATTAGTCCATTTGGGAGAGATTACTACTGCATCATTCATACGGGAGTATGAATGATGTCAATATTGTCAATATGTCAATATTTTATCTCTTCAAGTGTAAATTACTGATTCTAAGTTATCCTGGCAACCCCAGATTCAATCGGAAGTTGACAGTTCCCACGGTTTTTTTGAAGGGATATCTTATACTGTTTAGTAAAAATAACATTCATAAGTTTCTTAAAGTAAAGTCTATCTTCCAAACATCTATCGTTAATACTTTTATGTGCAAATCAAAGGCTTTAAAACACCTTGTTTATTCGAAAGGTTAACAAGTAGGATATTAGCACTCAATAGGCGTCTTATCGCAACATCGATCTCACCAAATAATAAAATAGATATAAATGATATCGATTGGAAAAATAAGACTAGCCGTAGATTCCCAATAACTTTTACCGATGACTAATTCGAATACGTTTCCCGCGACTTCGTCTATGCGTGCGAGCAAAGATTCGAGTCTGTTCTTACTAAATCTTATGACTTTTGCGATAAGAATTTGTGGCGAGCCCTTGTTCGAATTATTTGCAACTAGAGCTACGAAATCCCCATTTATTGGTAATATATGTTCGATATTATAGCCCTCGTCATCAACTTTCCCGGTGTCGGGTTCATTCGCTATGTCGTCACTTCAAAAATTTGCAGTGCTAGCAAGAAATCTAAGAGCAGGGTTTTTTTTTATTTCTGTGCTCCTTTTGTTTGTAAAATCGACGTTGTGTTCTAACAGAATGACGCATTACCGCTGCCACACTTTCAGCCTACTGATTGTCGTGCGATTCGGGTAAACTTTTAAAAAAAGTAACTAAACAATGTCTAAAATCGTTTATGCCCAATAGCAAATTGCAATGTTTTTCATAGACATTACCAATTTACTTGTTAAATGTAGGTACCGAAAAAGCATTCCCATGGTGGTTAACCAAGAAGTAGTCGTGAGAATTGCTTGTAGCAGTTTTGTGAGATAACCCTCCAAATACAGTCGAATATAATATGTTTAGTTGTGGGTCTTTTCAGTACCATAGAACCTACTTGTTTTGTATTGGCTACACAACAACGTTAGGTTTGATTCCGATGGGTCGTTTACAGAAACATTACCTGGCATTGAGCTATCGAAATGTTCCGAATTGAATATTCTAAGCGCACAACGATAGTGCTCCAAAGCGCAGTACAGCATTTGTTACATACGCTATATAGGAACTAGTATTATTATAACTCACCTTAGTAATATCCTAGCACCGGGTACGAAGTAATAATGTCTAAGTATGAGCCACTTCAATTATGAAGCCACTTGACCCACCAATAGTCATGACATGTCTCAATAATTTAACACAAAATGATGATAACCACGGCTTTTTATTCAACTTAGCTTTTCTTTTCGATGTTAATTTTAATGGAGCGTGACTGTCAACAATCTTATTGATGGTATTGAGAAATATTTTGGTTGAGTTAATATCAGTGTCTACTAAATCATTCCATTTGACATTTCTGAATTCGTCTAAGTACTTTTTTTATCGAAATTACTATAATCTCTGTAATAGGTTAAGGTATCAGGGGACCTTATTTTTGCACTTTTCGTCATTTTTTTACTTTTGGAGGCGCAAACATTAGTACTCTGGTGTTGATTCCAAACGTCTTGTACAAGGCAGTCTTGAATCGTTGAGCTTTAGGAATCATGAATATCAAATAAGCTTATCATGCTTGTACAAATGTGATTATCTGGAACATTACTAACAATATCAACGTCATAGTCGAGATGGATGTTATCAGTGTTAATGGAATGGCGTATAGAAAAACCAGCACAATTAGGTGAAAATAAGCCAATACCATTAGGCATATTAGGTGTATAATCTGGTGGTAAGGCCGATCTACAATTAGGGCAATTATTTTTTAGATTGATCCATCTTGCTAAACATAAAGAATGAAATGTCTTCATACGACATAAAGACGTGGTTTCAGGTTCCGTTGATGTTGATTCCAAACAAATAGGACACTAGTTTAGGGAATACAAAAGAATTAGAAAATAAAACTTTTTTTTTTGACTGATACCAAAGTCTTGGCTAGTGAAAACAACATTTCTAAGAGATAAGTAATAATTAATTGCTTTGTGAGCAATAAACGCACAGAAACCCATTTATAATATTCATTCATTACCAAGCGTGCACCATGGTTACGAACGTGTTTTCGCCTCGCTCATGATCAATAACTTTTCATTGAACCTGGTTGTAAATCATTTTGTATTCTACGATACGGATTCGTAACGTTCCGGTCAGTGGTTGATGTGAGGAACCTGACTGCTGTACAACACATATTCAGTTTTATTCATGTAAGCAGTGTTCCTGTTCTTGAACGAGGCTTGTGTGTAATGGCGAAACAATACCTGAAAGTGAGACAGGCGTTTCCTGCTTTGAAGAAACAATTAAAGATCAGCAAAAATAAACTTTGAAGATATACGTTAAAGAAGGGGCCGGCATTAAGCGATACAACCTCCACCATAACTACAAATAATATAAAGACAAATGACCAATCTACGATTTGCACCAATATAATAACAGCCTCTCCCAATACCATGGCAACCTCAAATGCTGCAATGTGAACTAACAATAATTATTCAAGATTTCTCAATAAGCTTTTGAAATCTTTCTAATAAGTAAGTAAGATTCAAGTCAATTAATATATGGTTCTATTAATTATTCTTGAAGAGTTCTAAATGTATTTCTCTTGAAGAAAAAAGTGATTTTTACTATCAAAGTTATTAAGTCCTTTGGCAATACTTTGAAAATAATATAGTTTATATAATATATTTTCACGAGCGCATGTTCTGATTGGTCAATTACCTATGTTTTATCAGAGAACAGATAATAGAAGTGACATCAAAACTATCATCTATACAAAATAAACACATCGAGGAAGTGGACAGGTGGAATCGCCAAGGCTGGGGGAATTGGGTCCTCAAGGAGACCAGTGCCACGATCTTGGTATCTTAGTTTGATTGTTGGTCGACCACGTTGGCCACCTTCCTCATCTGTTCCCAGAACTGGGAACAGCCACTGGCGAGTTTAAGCGTCTTCAACGCCGGCATGAGTTTGGCCAACCGTCCTACTTGCCTTATAGAGGCCACTCTGTTTCGCCTGCAACAATGGAGTGTGCACAACAGGTCGGTGACCTGTCGCTCCTTGTTCGTTGCAGCTTCGTTTGCCCTGCTGTGCAGGGGAAACAGGTCGGCGATGTCGGTGCAGCTGTCGAGCACGACGGTCAGGTGACACTGCCTGGTGGATGCCGTGGCCACGCTGTTCGCAACAGCCGCAGCCTTGCATTGGAAGAAGGCTCATACCGTGCACCGTGGACGGCGTGCACAGGTTGGGGTCCCTTGAAATGTAGGAACAGTACAGTTAGAAAATGCTAATCGCCATGACAAATAGCGTGAAAATTGATGACTCAATGTTGAGAATTTAAATGGAATTTAAAAACAAAGTCTGTCTGTCGTCTACTAGGACTGTTTTCATTAACTTTGCCACTACTATTTCTGTGTAGTATACCGAAAGATCAATGATCAAGCTACAATAATCAACAAAAATCAAGCTTCTACGATCAATACTCGCGGTTTTATAAAGGTTTTTATTAGTGTAATATTGAGCATGCGTGGCGGCCAGCATGGCCACGTGTGAATACTTCAAGAAGAAAATGAATGAACTAAATGAACTACTTTCTCGCCGCGAGCGATTCAAATAAAGCCCGGAAATATGTTCTACTACCTGATAAGCTGTAGCCCGTGAACTTTGTTTGGCCAAAGAGCTGTTTGCTGAGCCGTGAAAATTCAAAAACCTCGCTACGATCGATCGAGTATGGCTGCTTGTTTTGGAAGTTTTACTAACAAAAAAATAAACCACGGAAATATGCACTACTACTCAAGAAGATGCAGGAAATGAACTTTGATGGTGAAGAAAGCTGTTAAGCGAGCCGTTCTTAGGAATACTTACAGTATACATATTGATGTATAATTTACATAATTTAAAACATATACTAAATATAAGCCACCTCTGACTCAGCGGCCGAGACCAACTCTGCAGACCCTCTGGGCAGCGGAACTTGAATTTCTTTTCCTCCTCCTCATCCAATTCCATCGTGCCACTTCACGAAAATAATTCGCCTTTGTACAGGGAAAAGTTTGGAGGTCACTGATCGCCAGACACTAAGTGATAGAGAAGCGTTCTGATCTCCAGAGCTCTCAAATGGGGTACGTGGGTGTATAAAGATATTAGTAAAAGGTCAGACATCACATGCAGTCTAGGTTCACGAAAAGTCCAGCCGTTTAGTCAAACGCTGAATATCTTATATATTTTTTAAGTTTTTTTCTGTTTAGTAAAATGTTACTATCGAAGTGGGTTGGATGAGAATTTAAGCCGATGTTGGTGCCGAATTATTTCAGAGACGTTGTGTCGCAGAGACAAACCGACAGCACAACTTTCGTCTACTGACGGAGGGCTACGACATTGCTAAACATCCGTTTAACAAATTGTGAGGGATTGTGGCAGAGAACGATTCTAGAACTTCCGAGAAGTCAGCGTCAGATATCTAGCTAGGTGAAGGTGACCTTGAATGACCTTGCGTGTGGGGGACAATCGAAGCCCACCGTCTGCCCTAAAAGATTCTGGGGTCCGATACCTACTTCTTCGTTGTTAAAATCGAGGTCCAAAATGTGTGGGATTGTGGTTGGCATTTTTAGTGACCATGCCATCACACCGAAGTTGAAATTTGGATAGCTGTAGCCTCGAACTTAACATGTCTCAAATACCATTTTCATTTTCCCCCCTGAATGGCCTTATACAGCTCACCAGGCTTCAAAACTTCTGTATAAATTGTATATTTGCTTCCGTTGGTTGAATATGGAAGAGTGGCTGCCTGATTTTAATCTTTTAGTAGTCCTTATTTTTGGAGTACACTCTGATAAAGGAGGGCAGTCACTACTTCCATATTCCCAAATGTTCTTTACATCTTGCAAAGTTTCTACATTCCTTGGAATGTGTAGAGATTGAATCCACTCATTTAAAGGATGTCCTTCACCATGTTTTAGATACACAGAGAATGTACCAGCATGAACAATCAAGACATTGGATAGATGGATGGATGCGAGAGTGCAGTGGATGGATGAGGCAATGATGGGTGTGAGAGTGCAGTGGATGGAGATGGCAGTGATGAATGCGAGAGTGCAGCCGACAATACCGATTCCAATTCTCACAGCAAGGGAACCATATCATCATCTTTTATTTGCATTAGCTGAACATAAAATGTAAGCGTACTTCTCGAACTGACTTTTTTGAGCATATTAGTTATGTGATAAACCAAAAAAATAAACACATAATAAAACTTTCGGCTTACCCACGTGATCCGAAAATGTGATGTATCGGCTTTGTCAAGGGTTCAAAATGTCACACGTGCGTGCAAAGGTCAGCAAATTTCGATGAACATAATATACTTGCCTCGTTAAAGGCGTAAATATCAAACTGGTTTCGGCAAATAACACTCTCCTTGTTATGCATAATTTTTCATATCTTTCTCAGCCTCATCCAATAATTGCTAAATATTTGAGGAGATAATTATAGGAAATTAAATTAATTTCAATATGAAAATGTTTAATTCTCCCAAACGCCTTTCTGGCAATTCGCGCAATGGAAGCTACTACGAGGACAATTGTCCTTTAGCACTTCCTTTACCACGTTTGATTCGAGCACGTGCCATTAACAATTTGCATAAGCAAGTAAATAACTCTCCTTTTAAACACATGACTGCCATCTCTTACATAGGTTCGAACGAACTACGCATTTTTGATTGGCTGTCTGGGTGTGGCTGGTTCCATTTTTATCAGCGGCTGTCTGGGTATGACTGGTTCCATCATTGTCATTGGCTGTCTGGGTGTGGCTGGTTCCATCATTGTCATTGGCTGTCTGGGTGTGGCTGGTTCCATCATTGTCAACAGCTGTCTGGGTGGTTATCTTTGTTTAATTTTAGCTTGTTAAGGGTCATCCATTTATTGATGTCAGTCCAACAGGTTTCAGTTTTGGTCATGGTGTGGTTAGGATCTAAGTCATGATTACAAGAGAAAGGTATATACAGCTGAGTATCATCAGCATACCAGTGGAAAGACTTGTTATGATAACGTAGAATGCCAGCAACAGGAGATGTATAAAGGAAATGCAGTATAGGAATAAAAACGGATCGCTGAGGTACTCCACAATTCAGATCATGAGTGTCGTGTCATGAGTACATGGGTGTGAGTAGGAATAAGCGTTAATTGAGGTTGTGTTTTTTGATTGATACGCCTTGGAGGGGCAGCTGGAGGCAGAAAGGAATTCCCACATAGGATAATAGGTGAAGTGTTCGAATCAATCTTTCAAGAGGTAATGGAGGTGGTTGCTGACTGTGTGGCTTTCCACTGCAACACTAAACATAGCATATATAATAAATATCAATCATAAAACATATTAGTAGTCTAATTTTGTAGCTGCGTGCATAAATTGCAATAGT
>JAUUIK010127711.1:962-13691 GCA_032270385.1 Urticina crassicornis | reverse complement strand
ATATAAGCTCAGGAAGACCTTGGAATGAGGACGCTTTCCACATGTTCTTTTAATGAGGAATAACATCCTATTAGCAGTATTCACTTTAGATAAGATGTGATCTCGCCAAGCCAAGTTGTGAGTAATGATAATCCCCAAGTCCTTTTCTTCCGCACATAAAGATATTTGGTTTGAACCCAGCTGATATGTAGTCATAATAGGGTTTCTCTTCTTAGTAATACACAAATGCTTACACTTCTTTAGATTGAATTTCATGTCCCAAATATCGCTCCAGTTGGAAATAGAACGAAGATCTTCTTTCAGGATATTGCAGTCACTTTGGGAAGATATAACTCTACAACACTTGGCATCATCAGCGTAGAGGGGGAGAGTAGTGTCAGGTGATAATTCTGAACTGATATCATCTATATAGATAAGAAAAAGTATCGGTCCAATCAAGGAGCCCTGAGGAACCCCTGAAGTAACGTGTTTCCAGTGAGATGACATCCCATCAATAATAACACGATGTCGTCTATTCGTCAGATAATCCTCAATCCAGCTTAAAAGAGGGTCACGAAATCCATAAAATCTGAGAAAAAAATGGCGGCTAGTTCTACTTCGCGTTTTTGCTTAGTTTCAAAAGAAGATATTGAAAGATTGATAGACATTGCAATCCCAGATAAGATTTTTACTAAAACAATTAGACTACGAGCTCGAGATTTCTATGAGGTGATAGTTAACGAGGAGTCTTCGACGAGCTCGAGCTCGTAGTCTAATTGTTAAATAGGAAGTGGTTTTGTGGGTTTATCGTTACAGCCCTATGTCGTCGGCCAAGCAGAACGAAGTAATTCGGTAAACCCTGTGATATAGTTAATGAGGAGTCTTCGACGAGGTGACTATAGAGTTTCGCGCGCTCTGATTGGTCGAGAAGCTCCGACTATCTGACGATAGACACCGCCTAGAGCCCTTTGACTCAAATAAATGAAAAAGTTGCCGTATTTTGCAGTTATCTAACAATTTGATTTTCTTTCATGGATTTAGTGTTTGTGCTCTATATCGAACGAGGCCTAATGTATGTTTAATTTACTGCGCAGTAAGCGGCATGTAATGCGATAAACGAAGCAGAGGTTCTTTTCTCCCCGCTAGGAAACGAGAGGAAAAGGAACCTGCACTCTAAATCTTTTGTTTCTTTGTATCAAATACACCTGACTATTAGATTTTGTTTCGGCTAAAAAGTAAAATTGTCCACCAAAAATCACGGTATACATTCTACATTCTTCAGTGAATCGGTCACCACTGGCTCAAATAGTCAAGGCCTGCCGCCTTCTTCCTCGACTCGAGTTTTGTAATGGAGACAAACGGGATGATTAGGAGGGCGTTAATACGGCACAGCCGATACACACAGATAAGCCCCCCCCCCCAATCCAAAAATCGCTCCGCGGTCCCTGTTAGCGTATGTAATCGTCTTGTTTTTTGTTGCAATTCAGTATCGATCAATACCGCAATATTTCACTGTCGTTATCAAAAAATCAGACGACTATTGACTTTCTCCTTTTTTTACTTTTACCTAAAATGGGCTCCCTGTGGCAAGAAAAGTAGAGTGGTTAGCCATGGTTTATTTCCAGATTTCCAAAAGATGGGAAGTTGAAGTATATCAATATTGATATATCTGTTTACTTTAACAGTATGTTATCTGCTCTAAAAATACTTCCAACCAAAATAATGACCAGTCCTTTATTCAACATCTTTAAACAGATATTAGAGACTAGTCAATATTTAAGAAGGGGGAGAGGGTTGGAGGAATCACAGGTATTAAGGCCCTCCCTGAAGTAAAGTTTAAATTTTTGCAATTTAGTTATTGTTTTCACAACCCGACCCCTACCAACTACAAAAAATCTGATTACCCTCCCCTTTGGGCAGGTTAAAAGGTTAGCAGTATTTTGACATCATACTTGCAGTTATCAATAATATATACAATGAATAGACAAAATTAAGTCTATAATATAATATCAATTTATTGCTCACCTCACAACATTTCAATGGTTGTTAATTTGATTTGCACAATTTAGAAATCAATCCCATGTTTACTGTAAATAACTTTGTTCATAGTCTTATTTGAATACTGCATTTAACTTCACAAAAGCACATGTAATTTGTTATTATACAGAGTCTGCCTGACAAACTTAAACTAACTGAAAAATAGTATGTCACCACAAACTGAATAGGACGTTTGCATTATGCCATCATTGCACTGGCAAATTTCGTTCTTATTCAGATTTTTATCCCTCATGAGAATAGTAAAACAATTGGTACTAATTAACTAACAAAAGAAAGTAAGCAAAGCATTCTGGTAGTTGTAGTATATGATGCTATAATGCAAATATCCTATTAGAGAGAGTCCAGTACTATCCAGTATACAACTCAAGTGTTATTGTAAGTTGTAGCAAAGAGCGAGAGTCAAGTTAAATTCAAACCCGTTGAAAACCCACTGGTGACAGACCTGGAATGATAACAAGAAATAAAAATAGCTGCTTGCAATGTTAAAATAAAAATATTTTGACATAAAAAATTTTTCACAAGGATTAAATGACACTTTAAGGTTTCGATAACGTGTGAACAGACTAAGCAAAAATGTCAGCCGGAAATATTTGAGACAGACAAACAAGATATTTTCAGTGACTACAATTTAAACAGGAAAAGTAAGTTAAGTATTAAATATTACTTATCAGTGGTTAAAAAAAATAAAGCTAAGAAAAATAAGGAGATTGTTTTACTTGGTTTTCAAGGATTTAGATTTATTTGTTTGAACACAGATTTGTTTTTCAGGCAAAAAGTCAGAGCATTTTATAAGGAAACATTAAAAAAATGGAACATGACCAATTTTATGAAAAACTACATCTTGAGTATTGTTTGTACAATCAAAGATCATGCTCTTAATATTGTACATCCCTATATGGTATATTTGATACTATATTAATTACAGTATTTTAATGAAGTAATTCCCCTTTTATTAAACACATTAACACATTTTCCATGGACTTATATAACTACATTATTGAGTGAACATTTATTTGAACTAGATGATTCATCTTTGGCTTATTTAGCCGCCACCAGTTTCCCTTAGGAACGCACGTCTTGTCCTGCAACATCAGGGGCAAGATGTCAATTGAAAGTTGAGTTAACATGGGTTTGGTGTACAATATACATGGTATTTAGCAGCATCCACCACTGTCTTGTGACCTACTACCCCCAAGGGGTACTGATGGGTTGGATGGTGAATGTTGAGGACCAAGTTTTATTCCATTTGCCTAATGATAAATAGGAAATAAATATATATGTAAGTAAATGAATGAAAGGATAAATGAACAAATGAATAAATAAATGAATAAATATGAGTAAGTTGATATATAATGAATATATAATGTAAAAATAAATGAATGAATAAAAGAAAGAATAAATGAACAAATGAATGAATACAAGAATGTTATTATCATTAATTTTTATAAAACTTAGTAAATTAGAAGACAAAAAAAAAATATTACACTGCGACAAAAGAAAAAATATATAGCTTAGAAGCACTGAACGATAAGTTACATCTGCCCTGAAGCTTGCAATAATGGATCAAATAATGAATATTTATGACAAAAAAAACCGAAGGCTTTTCTTTTCTCAAATAGCAGAAGTGAGAATTCTTTCTTCATAACTTTATTGATTGTAAGGAAGAAATGATTACCTCATTGTTTATGTCAAACACACCCTCTTGTATTTTCTGATAAATTTCCTTTGCTGTGTTGATGAACGCCTGATGAAAGAGATTATGGATTAAGTTTCTATTTTCAATTAACAAGGGACTAAATTAATAATCAATTTAAATGCGTTGTTATTGTATAATTGTGATATTATCAAAATTATCACCAGTAAGAAAGGGTGGTTAAAGCAAACAGGGCTGGTCAGGTGATTATTAATGCTCTGCTCTCATGTTCTGCGTGATCCATGATTTGGCCTACATTGTGTGTGTGATTCATGAATTTTCTCAATTCAAACTCTCTCTTTTATGTCTTTCATGAACTAATTGTCAAACGTGAATTTGTGTTAAATCGGCACAGGATCTGTGATCAAGACCCCCTTCCAGATCAGGTCACTATTGTGGTCCAGGTTTGATTCCAGGGTGTTTAAAATCATAAATTATGTGAGTTGGATATGTACTGGTTTTCCCCAAAAACGAAATTTCCAAATTTCATTTTGATAATGGACCAAGGGGCAAGAAAGGAAACAAGCTTTTATCTTTATCTGATTCCCTTATAAAAGTCATCATTCATTAAAATATATATATTTGGAACTAAATTATTTACCTCTTCAACATTGGCTGCAGTTTTTGCAGATGTTTCCATAAAGATTAAACCATGTTCCCTTGCAAATGCTTCCCCCTATAATAAACACAATTTAAACTCATTTTAGCTTACTGAATTTACTTGGCTATGAAACTATTTTGATCTAACACAATACAAACACAAAAACATTTTACTTTAAAGATGGAATTGCATTTATTGCCAAAGTATATTTTTTAGGCTTTTCTCTTCATGATGTTAGATTTTTATGATAGAGCATTAGGCTGCAAAATGTCTTGATGTAATCAACTGACCTCTTCCTTTTTGACATCACGTCTAGCTTCAAGATCACTGAAATGTTAAAAAAATAATCTATTACTCAAGGCACATTTTCAGTAGAGATAAAATACCATTATTCCTTTGCCCCTCCAAACTCATTCTGATGCTCCTCAGTGTGAGTCTGGAAAAGCAAAACCTTTAGTTTCCAACCAATATTATAATAATAATTTGGAGGGTTAATCATCCTTCCTTGCAGCATATGCTGAATTACGAAGGACGCAGCTCAACGTGGTCGAATTGAAGGCATGTAAAGGCGCACTATGCTGCCACCATATGACTCCGACTGATCACGGAGCACAGCTAAGATCCAATGAATGCTGGTTTTTGTGGAGGGAGGAAAAACGGAGAAAAACCCTCAAGGCAATGGAGAGAATCAACAACAAACTCAACTCACATATGACACCAAGTCTGGGAATCGAACCCAGGTCTCAGTGGTTAGAGACGAGCACTCTAACCGCTACGCCACCCATGCTTACCTATATATGCCATAGGGGTCTATAGAAAGGCATAATGTTGATACACATTGCTTTGTGATGCTACTTTGCCAAACGAATTTCACAACAGATGTTGCACCATTCTTTGTCTTACGAGCCAATCAATCTCTGGTTGGTATTTTACATAACTGAACCTTATGTTATAGCGCAACCTCCTACACCAGACACAACCCACAATAAATCGACTATATTTGTGTTTATGGAAAACATTTGTGGTGTAGCAGTGAGAGTGCTTGTCATATTAAATTTTATAATATAGCTCAATTATAACACGCGCTCTGATTGGCTGAGAGGTCATCAAAATCTATGCTCTATTTCACCGGTAAAGTCATGGTTTTGCCAGTCTAAATTACCTCTTGCTATATCATAAAAGCAATAGAAGATATATTGCTATGACTCTACCGGTGAAATAGAGCACTTGTGATGTTGGAAGAAGCACTCGAAAAAGTTTGAAAATCACTCTCATACAGCTTGTGATTTTCAAACTTTTCTCGTGTTTCTCTCAACATCACGCATGCTCTATTTCACCGGTAGAGTCATAGAAAATATCTTCTATTGCTTAATGAGTTCCCTGTTGGTTCATTCTCTTGCTTTGAGGGGTTTTCTCTGGGTTAAATCTTCTCGACATAAATACCAACATTCCCAAATCCCAATTGATCTAAGAACAGAGGGCCACCCTCTTCCTTCGATTTACCAACTAGGTGCAACCCTCCCTAAAAACATAGAATATCAGTCCTAACCTCTTGTTTCCAATAAGCATAATAACCATATTTGAACTTGAGTGTTGGCGGGCGTCTTCTAACCATGTTGTTAGATGGTTGAACGTGTCTCGTCGTGTGATGTCATACACAAGAAGTGCACCTGCAGCACCACGATAGTATGACCTTGTAATGGATCGGAATGATTCTTGACCAGCCTTAAATAGTTCAAATTTTCAGAAACATGAGTAAAACCTGTGGAATATAAAATATAGAACTAGCGAGTAAACTACAGTAGTACCGGTATAGGCTACATGTTTTACATCAGTGTATAATACATAAATAATGATGGATAAACGTAAATTGAACACTGTATCATAAAAAAACGAGTTTTACTGAACTGACGTTTTGGACGTTAGTCCATACATTCTTCACCTTACCATGGACTTTCACTATCTAGAGCGGATTTCATATGACTGTGAAAAAGTTACGGTAAGGATGTGCTGTGACCATGATGGTGTCATGTCTAAGCATTCTGATTGGATGAGAAGTGCTCGCACGCTATATGATTGGTTATGAAGATTTCATCAGTGCTGTGCCGTGACCATGCACTGTGATTTTTCACAGTCATACAAAATCTGCTATAATACTAAAGACTATCTTATGTCCTATCGAGGCTAAGACTGAACAAAATTAAACTCGAAATGGGAGTATTATTAATATTTAATAGTCAGCATCTATCACATGCAACTATTTATCTACTATTAATATACACCTCTGTTTATTGGCCTAACAGGTAAAGCTTAGAGGCTTGTTCCCATCTAGACCACAACCATGGTCAAATTGTAATTTGGTATGACATTAAAGTAAACCGAGACAACAGGAGTACTAATGGAATTAGAAAATAATATTTCATGAATAATGTGACCAGTTATAAAGTAGTGGAATGAATTTCTTTTAGTGGTATACAATGTGTTTTGAAATAGGTGGTCATAAGTCTGCAGTAGCTAGCTGTGATCCAATAAAAAGAACTGAAGGTTCCTTGCCTGCGAGGCTGTTTTTATTAATCTTCCGCTGATCACATAATAATATTCAAGATGACGGCCGCTACCTTAGGAAGTCAACAAAAAAGCAAAAGGAATAGAATACAGCTGAAAAAAATCACTTTGTTACAAGGTTTATGGTCAGGTGAAAGATTAATGATATTTTTTTTATAGAGAAAAAAAAGTAGCCGGTGGTTAACATTGAAGCAACTACCAGAGCTCCAGCGGCCGCCAGCTCTGAAATCCCTGGTACTCTTAATGTAAAACAATTTTTTAATAGAAAACCAAAAGATAAAGTATTAACCAGTAGTTCGTTATCTAATCTAAAAGACTTGATTATGGTAGAGTCCATATTCCAGGCCACACACTGGTTAAAACCACAGGTAAACCCCTAACAGATGTTTAAAGAAATATAATAAACTCATAGCACAATTACTAATCATTCCAGTTTGAAACTATGGCCTAAATTAAGAGTAACACATATATATATATATGTAGTTTTAAAAGGGAAATAAAATTTTTTAACTGCATTGTACTCTGATTATCATACACTTAATAGGATCACAATAAAACAGCTGTTAATTTCTAATACTTTACACACTTAATCAATACAAAACAGAAGAAAAAAAAGTTTCTTAGGAAACATGAAAAAGAATAATACATTTAGTCAGGCTTTTGTTGTTGGATTGCCCATGAACAAAAGGTTTCCCAAGATGAACTTTCTAATTCAATGCATCTAAATGATTTATGTAAAACCATCAAAGCACCTGACTAAAACCAAAACAGTTTCAAAATATTTCGAATATATCTCAAAATTATATGTATATTGAATCAGAAATGTTATGGTACTGGAGGGTTATTTGAACCTCACAGATTAAGGTTTAGGATTACACATACATGTATGTAAGAGCCCAGTCCTTAGTTTACTTATGAAGGATTTTATGTAAAAACCCAATCAAACTTGTCTTTGTCATTGTGTTCTATAAAATGGTGCTATGAATTTTGAAAAAATATTAAAAAGACAGAAAAAATGAAGGTTAAACTCTTGTGAAATATAAGTGATCTATGAAAGCCTATCGTATAAGAAACCTATGAAGGTATTTTTTTATAGTCTACTCTTAGAATACAAAAAAGGGTATAATTATTTTTCCATATAATTGAGTCAACAATATTTCAATGAGACTGATTCTGTCCAGTTCACATTATATATCCGTCAATATGACAGATCGAAAAAAAAATCTTGATATAATTACAGAATAGCATTATTTTCCTCTAAAAACATTTGTCATGGGGAAATTTTGAAGGATAATAAGCTTAACTAGCATTGAAAAAATCGTGACGTTTTTGAAACAAGTGAATCGTGGACTTTGAAAGAACGTATTCGAGTGTGCAATGAAATTCCTCAGGCAGATGGCTAAAGCGGCCAGCAAAACCCTATCCTATATGCGCTCTCAAGAGGCATACCAGAACTATTCATGTATTAAAAGTGGTCCATTTGATTATATTCATTAAGAATAATTCCTATTAAACCTCGAACTAGGTAATTCTTGAAGTTCTGAAGGAACTACACATTCTAATTTTCGATTGTTGTTCATGCTTACCGTATCCCAAATTTGCAATTTGATTTGTTTTCCATCAATTGTAATCATTCTGGCACCAAATTCTACTCCTGTTGAGAGAAAGTAGAGCCTTAGAAGTGTTTTATAGCTGTAAGGGAACAATACAATATTCATAGCGTTGATTTATAGAGGCGAAAATATGAAGGAACTTGGCCTTATAGCACCTTACGAATGAATTTTACTTTCGTCCCTGTCTAAAAACCTTTGAATAACACCAAACTCGAACTCCTCTATCTTACCTATAGTTAGATCGTGTACAGGTTGAAAACGCTTGTCGGTAAATTGAAGTAAAAGACATGATTTTCCAACTCCTAGATAATAAATACAAAAGGAAAAAATCAGCTACCAGTGAACAAATGATCTTTCGCATCAAAATGGCGCCGTTTACGAAAACCTCTGGATTTCTTTTACGAGGGCTTCAAAATCACTCCAAATCGCAAGACATGTAGATGAATAGTTTTGCCAATCGATGAACTGACCTGTGTCTCCAATAATAATATATTTAAAAAGATATGCGTAAGACATGTTGGTAATTCTTGATCTTGTCTTTCTTTCTTTCTTGATTCTGTTTATGATGTCATACGCTCACTTATTCATGAGGGAGCTAATGCGCTTGCGCACAACTACGTCACACTTTGGCCACGTCGACTTGCCCTTACCCACAGTTCATTGCGCTGGGATTATCAAAAAAAATTAACAAAAACGAATAACTTCGACATTAAAATTATCTATTTTTTGAACTAAGGTACGATTAAATTACGTTTTCCATTTGGTTTTGATTGACACAAGTATTTGAAAGCAGCTCTATAAAGTGGCTTTCAAATTCAAAATAAGTTTGGAATGCAACAATCACATGTTTATCGTTAGCTGTGGCCAATCAGTGACTTGCTTATACATTTGAAGACGGGTGGTTCGTCAAAAAGGCGGGAGGTATTTTTTGGTGTGACATTTTTTTTTTACTTAGATTATTTTCTGTCCTAATTATCTGAACTTAAAAATCTTCAGGGATTTTTCTTCAAATGTCAAATCAATTGTATTTCCCCCCGATCAGCTTTCGAGATTATATACTTTAAAAGGCTAGTGAGCCGTCTTTGAAAAAATAAATTGAAGTTTTGTTCTCCAAGTTTTCAAAGAAAATGCTCCACAGCATCTAACAGCAATTACTTGTGTTTTTCAGTGTTTGTTTTAGAGGCTGTAGAAAATGCTATTTCAAAAAATATAAGTAATATGAAAATTAGAACTGATCAAGCTAAAGTATGGTGACTGAAATGGCTGCCGACAAAAATTGCCCAGTCAGTTTATACTTTCTTTTTCCATTTCAGTTTATAGTCTGTTTGTCTGTCTCTCCAAGGTCATTAATTCAAACTGGTTTCGATATCTTGATTGCTGTGAAGTAGACCGTGCAAGCACGGCAGGTAACACCACAATACCACGCCCCTAGCTCAGAGACGACGCTGATTTTACACACGTACGATACGTCTGACAGGGGTTGATTTAAGGAGTGGTGTTGGGGATGTACACCTCCCCTAATGACAGTAAAGTGCCCTCGTGAATTTAGTATAAAACAGTGCCCCAACAGTGCCCCGAACTATCCTAACACCCCCCCCCCCCCCAAACCGGGAAGATGAAGTGCCCCTTTTTCCCATCAATAATCAGGAAGGTTTTTTTTTGGTTCTGCGTTTTCTTTCTTATGAAACTGTAAGTAAACTAAGGAAATATTCGGCAAGGTGCCCTAACTCTTCAGCCGCCACCCCTCTCCCCCTTAACAAAATCCTGGATCCGTCCCTGTCTGACATATGTTGATGTTGTTTGTTCCAAAAATGTTGGCTTGTTTAGCACCCCTTGTTGGACGATGCTGTACCACAAATTTTTGTCAAGAAAATTGGATGAAAGTTATTTAATGAGTTTGTCATTATTCAAAAAATTAGCCCCACAACAATGTTGGGAAACTATGTTAAAGTAAATTTAAAAGTTAAAGTAAAAGTCTAACGTTTAGCAAGGCCTTGAGCACGGTCAATTATAAATCGAATTCAGTAAGTGATTTATATATAGTCAATCATATTTCAGTTAAATTAGCTGGCCCTCGTTCCGTTCTTTTGGGGCCTGGGGAAGACGATGGGGAGCGGGATTGGGGAATAGGAGAGGGCGATTCTTACCAGTATAGCCGAAATCCATTTTGGACCATTTAGGTCAAACATTTTGCCCCGGAAAAACCTTGTCGTACATCAATTCGCCAACAATGCTCCGAACGCTTAGCTGGGCCTTAACGAGGGTTTTCTGCATTACAGGTGGTACAGTGTCCGTAGGGCAATGTTGATCGGGTTTTGGGATCACCATCACTGGATGTATTGCATGTTTAAATAAAGACCACAACCGCTATTCAGTTCACCGAGGTGATATATTTTTATTTGTGCTAACTATTCAAGTTTGATTTTACATTTGATTGAAAATTAAGCACAACCTACATTTCATTATCTCACACACACAAAATACTCTTCCCTTAGAAATAGTTTGAAACCAAAAACTCGCAGTGGCCCCATAAATAAATAGAGTATAATGAATGAAACAAAACACAAAAATACCAACCGCAATTATTTAACAGGCAGCGGACGATTCGGTCCCAGTTCCCTCGCTTGACTGACGTCATTCCAAAGAATCTCTCTCTCTCTGAGCGCTTCCTTGGAATGACGTCAGTCAAGCGCTGGAAGTGGAGTCAGGTGGCAGGCTGTTTTGTCTCATAACTGCATATTTAACAAATAAAGAAGGCTAAGCCATGTTTTATACTATGATAAAACTCGACGGACGTTTGAAATCACAAGAGAAATGTTAAAATCACGCGTTAATCAAATGTTAAAATTTCTCTAGAGAGTTTTATCAGTGTAAAACATGGCTTAGCCTTCTTTACTTTACTTTGCTTTATGATATAGATTTATATCACGAAAAGCAGGTCGAAAACAATAAAACATGCTTGAGCGATAAAACAGGCTTTTTCAGCCAATCGGAGCGCGCGTTAGATTGTATCTGTTATATACTCCGATAAAACAGCTTTTTCAGCCAATGAGAGCGCGCGTTAGCCTGATTTCTGTGCTGGTGTTACGCAAAAAATCAATTATCTCATTACACCTACCCAGCTAAGCATATACTTATTATTCCCCTCTATTCTTGTTTGTGTTCTTTGGTAATCATCTTGAATAAGAAAAAGAAAATATAACCAGCGAGTAAACTAGTATATATTTCTTTACTGCGACGAAGGACTAACGTCCGAAACGTCAGTTAAGTAAAACTCGTTTTATTATACAGTGTTCACTTAATTTATTTACCTTTATCCATCATTCCTTAGAACAAGAAGACTTTAATTGTCGAGTCTTATTTCTCACTTGGCTTTGGACAAAAAGGTTCAAACTTAAAACTTAATTAAAATAATTTGATTTCTCAGTCAGATTTCCCCTGATAATCAACTGATATTCGCTTATTCCAACATGATCACAAACAAACAAGGACTTATTTTACAGCTATATACAATATCTAAGACTTTGCAATCTTAATAGTTTTTCTCAAGTTGTTTTTCAGCTTCTTCAGCTTTCTGGTTAAAAATTGTCAGCGCTCTGGTCCACTGTGGACAATTGTTCTGCTAAAAATTAAGACAAATTAATAAAATAACTAACAAAAGAGATTGCGTAAATAATAGGTGTTAGCAGGAGACCATGACCTGGAAGGTCTTGGTCTCCTGGTGTTAGCACAGCCACAGACACTGCCCACCCCTCCCTGTTTTTCCCCACAGGGGAAGGTATGAGTAGCAACTGTAGATGAGTGATGTCCATTATGATGTGGTGTCCAGGGATGTCCAGGGTACAAGGGGATAAGTTAGGGATTACAAGGGGATGTCCAGGAAACAAGGGGATAAGTATGGGATTACAAAGGGATGTACAGGGGACAAGGGGATAGACATAGGATTACAAGGGGGTGTCCAGGGGACAAGGGGATAGATATAGGATTACAAGGGGGTGTCCAGGGGACAAGGGGATAGATATAGGATTACAAGTGGGTGTCCAGAGGACAAGGGGATAGATATAGGATTACAAGGGGGTGTCCAGGGGACAATGGGATAAGTATGGGATTACAAAGGGATGTACAGGGGACAAGGGGATAGATATAGGATTACAAGGGGGTGTCCAGGGGACAAGGGGATAGATATAGGATTACAAGGGGGTGTCCAGGGGACAAGGGGA
>JAUUIK010127379.1:0-10214 GCA_032270385.1 Urticina crassicornis | reverse complement strand
AAGAAATGAAAAGAACGAAAAAGTTGTTCCCATGACCCATAATGCTTTGTGTTTTAGTAGGGTAGACAGGAGGGAAAACAATTGTTTTCTGTAGATTTCAAAAAAATGTCTCAATGAAGCAAGACATTTTTTTAAATTTACAGAAAAAAAACTTAGTTTAAACTTAGTTTTGAATAATATATTTTAGAACATGTTTTAGCTCATTTAACGACTTCCTCTTATTTTTCACTACTTACCTGCTTACATCAAAGTACAAAGCATTATGGGTCATGGGACTTCTATCACACATGCGCAGCACGTTGTCGTTTACGTTTCCCGCCTTTTCTCAAATCGCGCGCGCGCGTGCGAATGTTCGTCCAACTCGTTTTATATTGTTGACATTTATTTTTATATTCGTGTCGCTTTGTAAACTTTTCCGATATTTTAAGACATAAAGGATTAGTTAACTAAAAAGATTCAAAAAAGAAAAGAAAAAAGCTTATGATGTCATCAGTTCACCAACTATCGCCTAAAACATGGCCAGTTATTGTCAACATATCATTGTCGAACAGTAAAGTCCGCCAGCAACTGGGAAAAGATCATAAAGTACGTGGTAAGTTTATCCAATTAAGCTTAATTTAGTGATCAGTTTCTAATTAAGCTTATACCAAATAACACAAGCTAAGAAGACATTCTCACTGCTATGAAACTGTTAAGTTTGAACAGACGAGTTTAATTTTTAGTAAGCGCAAGCTTATAATCTGCACACACCGAGCACAAAAAGGGCTTACGTATCAGGTAATTCTGTCAAGTGTCGACAACTTCAAAATTTATCCTTAGAATATTGTTCAAATCTAGATAACTTATCACTGTTTTTATTCCGTACGTAACTACTATATATTATTTAGTTGTACTATTCTCTGCAGTGAGCGACACGACTGGCGAAGACACCGTTATTTTTCCATTATCTTCTGTTGCCTTCCTGCTCCTTGAACTGGATCTCGTTATGGTTAGGAATGAGGGAAGCGAAAGACTTGATCTAAACGTTATAAAAAGGTTCAAAGATGTTTAATTTCGTAATATACTTTAAAAACTAAATTTGGAAAAAGGGGTGAGAAATATGACAAACAAATGTCCGACTGAAAAATCTAGGGGAGAATTTAGCACCAAGGATAAACGTAACAAAAATTAGGGAGGAGGCCCGTTAACGTCGTCTCGACTATCCTTAGCCATGGGAATTATAACAATTATTTTTGGTGAAATAACTTTAAAAATTGCCATATTGTTCTTCTCTTATTATATGATTTTATGCCAAGGCTGGAGAGATTTCATCAAATCCATAGACATTGCTATGTGATAGCTACTTCAAATGTGATGTCAGTCAAACAAATAGAATCCCTCGTAGCTCTACAAGGAAGGTATTAAGCTAAACCAAGGGTATATCATTCTTGTGACTCGACTTGAAGGTCTTACTATTAATCAAGACCCTCTCAGTTTTTACTTACTACAACAACTTACTACAACATAAGAAAACATTGCCTTAGTTATTTATTCGGCCTGTATTAAAAAATAAAGTACAGTAATATTTAAAAAGATTGTAACATTAATTGAACTTCTTTACAGGTTCTCAGACAAACGAATGGCATTTATTCCAGCACACAATCCAAATGAGATCGTAGATTGCATGATAAATATCGCCAAGGTGACAATTTTAGTATAATTTCTGTCATCCTTGTTATTGCATTCACAATTTTAAAAATCATTCATCTCTTAACAGATACTGTTCGAAATCAATGTTATTTGATAGGTAACATGCAAACCAGTGTCACAAATAATCAAAGATAGACTTCAAAATCTGCAGTCGTCAACACTAACTGAAAGTGTGATACTTCACATCTTGTCAAATCTGGGCCTAACGTTGCATGATATCCTTTGTGTTATTTAAAAAAATATGTCGATCTGTGATTTATAAAATGATAGGGAAGTTATGTAATAGATGTTTGCATGATCAGGCAATGACAGTGACGTTAGATGGCAGGAACAATAGAAATATTTTACAAGAGAATGAATTCAATTCCTCGGGGAAAAGAGACTTTGGTGTTCTGCCATCCAACATGGTTGCCTTCATGTGATTGTGCAAAACCACTATTGTCCTATCCATATAAAGATCTGATTCGATGCTCCTTGACTTGTAGTCTTACAATGCTTAGTTCTTCATGATGGATGTCAGTCTATTGCTAACATTGCAATAGCTTCACTAGAAGAACTAATGGATTGCAGTTTGGATCAATCAGCAGCCAAGAAAATAATCTCCTTCTTTGAAAAAGACTATATTAAAACATGAAGATATTTTGCAACTAAATTTACTAATATATCGTTAGGTTTTAAGAAGTGTAGTAGTGGTCTGGTTTTATTGTGTATCTAGAAAAAACGGGCCTGCATTTTGCAGCAGTAATTATCTTTATAAAATCGTCATTGGATTTTAAATATATATTAAACAATTCATTTGTATAATTATCCACATTTCGTTTTCTCACAAAAAAATTAAAAAATGTTTAATTTTAGAAACTTGTGTTGATTGCTAATGTTTCCAGTTCGTTTCATTCATAAGGATGTTGTGTACAAGGTGCACCATACATTACTGTTGGTACCGTGCTGTACCTAGCAAAGAGCTAACATAGAACTAATGGTTATCTTAGAGAACTAATGAAAAGTCTTTGTGAGCCCTGCAAAATTCCACATCCTTTCCAGTGTAGTAGTTTTCTTTTCGTTCGCTGTTATTTAAGGGCCATTACTGTACCTATGCTTCTTATAGTGTACAAGGTACACTATATCCATATTCTATAACATGAATGGCAGGAGACTTTAAACATAACAGGTACTAGGATTTGCGTGCCTGAAAAAAAGGTAAATTATATAAAAATAAATAATGAAATGATTAAATGGCGTAATTATTAACATCTAAGTAGGAACTCCATTTAATGAAATTATAGAGCTCTAGGAAACCCTTTTTACAGATTTAATGTCTTCTACATGTAAACAAGATTATGATCTATACTTGCTAATATAATACCAACCTTTCTCTTTCTCAAATAGTAAAAGACAAGATTAATAGCAAAAGGCCAAAGAACGAGGAATGCTACTGTCTTTGATGGAAGAAACTGACTCCACCATGGACCTGACTGGTATTTACTGTGAAATCTGCTGGTCTATAAGAAAATACAATATTAATTTTATACTAATAATACATATAATGTGTAAAGTGGAATGTGTCTAGTTATTAGAGCAGATTTCGTATGACTGTGAAAACCTCGCGGTACAGCCGTGCCTTGCCGTGACCGTGCTGGTGCCATGTCCTAGCATTCTGATTTGATGAGAAATGGTCTCGCGCTATTTAATTGGTTGAGCAGATTTTCTCGATGCTGTGCCATGTTGCCGTGATTTTTCACACTCATACGATATCTGCTCTAGATTGGTACAGTTAGCAAAGTCACTGGTGAATAGTGAGCTAATGTTTAATATTTATCATTTAAGGTCTGTAAGATTGAAGAACCATTCTGTTTGTATTGGTATCAAAAACTTATTTACTTACAACATGAAGCCTCTCTTGTCTTAAGGCCATCACATCTTCCATTGTCTCCAGCCTTCTTAATACTCTGCTCATATCTTGCTGTAATCTTTCTAAAGCTATCATTATTCTCTCGTTGATTTCATCTCTTTCTCCACAAGAATCACAACTTTCACCATTAGGATTGGTATCATCACTGTCACTATCACTATGACTTTCATTTCTACGGGGGATCATTCTTGAATCTTCTATGCTATTATCAGCTGAAATGAAAATCATTTAATTGCATTAGCATCAGAGAAACTGAGCAAAAAGTTATTTATCTGATATGTAAATGTATGGACAGTATTAATGCAACTGGTCAAAGGTCTTTACTGCTGTTTGTGATGAAATGTGACCATCTCCAGTGTCAGCTAAAACCAAGTTTGTATGGAGCTGTCAATCATGTGAAAGTAAGACATTACATTTCATTGTTTCGCATGATTGATAGATTTTTGTTCTGAGACTGCAGACTGTTGTGTTTTATTGGAAACTGCAGTAATATCTGTCACATTTTGTATGAATCTTGTACCAGGTACATACTGTTTCCTACCATTGTTTGCACTTGCTCCTTGTTGTCGTGTTGATTGAGAATATCCTGAGCTTAATGGTGGTTGTCTTAAGGATTTCGAGGCATCACCTCCACCATAACCGCTACCAGCTTGTTTAACTTTAAGGATTCCTCCATTGTGGTGGCTTGAAGCTTTAACACCATGAGAAGTATTAGGTACAATCTGAGGTTCATCAATACTTTCACCTCTACTGCCCTTGGAATCCTGAGACTTTGATTTTGTTTTTGGGTTTTCTTTGATATCAAATGTCACATGCACAGGTTTCTTTTCAAATGGAGTGCTAGTATACCTCTGTGCTGTTACCAATACTTCATTGTCAAGGTCAGACATGTCTGATTCAGTCAATGAAGAGCCAGGTAAGTGATCTGGTGAACTAGTAGATGCACTGCTATTACTGGTATCAGGGTCAGATTTTGCATTCAATTTACTTAAAGTGACCTCAGGGGTGTTTATCATTCCACTTTGAAGAACAGAAAGATGTTCTGGATCTAAAGAATCACAAAATTCCTCATCTTCACTGTCATCATCACTTCCTGGGCTCAATTTTTCAGGTTGACCATTACCTTTCATATTACTTTGTGGAAATCCTGGTTGTGAGTTTTGTACTGATGATAAATATATTAATTTCATGTAAGTAAAATGCTTAATAAGAAGTTCAAACAGATTGTGTTTCATTCTTTACAGTTCACCATGCAGAAACCATTTGATACCATTATTTTGATACAGTTCTGAAGCAGTAATTACATTATCCCATTAAAATGGTTTAGTCACAACTTCATACAAAAGTGAATAATTTTAAGTTGAAGCTGTTTGGCTTTCTACACAGAGATCAATTTGCAATGTTTTAAAAACACTTTACCTTTGGCAGTATTCTCAAAACATAATGATTTTATTACCGGTAGAAATTCAACCATCACCTTTTTGTATCAGTATAATGTATATGGCTTATATACACCTATACCTAACATATAACATACTGTATAACTCATGTTTTACCATTTACATTGAAGAGGTCCTTTGAATCTTCACTGCCCTGTGGAAGCCCTTTCTTGTTGCTGCTTACTTCAACAATATAAAGAGGCTTTGGTTGTAAATTTGTGTTTTGTACATCATGCAACGACGAAGCATTATATAAATCTGAACCATTTAAATTCTCACTAGTGCTATTGTCATTTGTATCTTCTAATAAATTAACCACATCATTTGATATTTCTTCTGCTTCGCTCAGTCCATTTGAGGGAGTGTTACTATTGTAATTAGAACCATTTTGGACATCTGCACTAATACCACCATTTGTCTTATCAGTTGATTGTGGTTCTTTTATCTTTGATACATTTTCAAGAGAAGTTTCCACGTTTTGATCTTGGAAAATTGCTGATTCATCATCAATAAAGCTTTGTGAAGTTGTAACTGTAATGTCTTTGGAATGGCCATAACCATTGCATTTTTCTGGTAATGCTATAAAGCTGTCATCAACCAAGACTGGTTTCTTGAAGATACGTAGAATATGTGGTGGTTCTTCACCATCTGGTTCATAAACAGTTTCGTAGAAAGATTTGAGCACAAGACTAAAGTCTGCCATCTCTTCAGTATCTGGCATAGTTTCCATGACCTTAAAAATAGATAAAATAAAAAGCATTTAGTCATTTCAACAGCTTTTTTCTTTTAGTTAATTTTCATCCTTGGGAACCCAGGGGTAAAATTCTGTCGCTCGTTTCTCGCTACCAGAAGAAATACCCCTGGGCACAGAGTCTGCTGGAACTTGTTCCGGAAGTCGAAATTCAATATGACGGCCTTCAAAACATCTAACGACATTATATCATTTGTCTAACTATATTTTACCCCTGGGTTCCCGAGGATGGTTAATTTTAGGCTGTGTTAGGTAAGGTGTATGGACCTAGCTCACGTCTTATGAATAGCAAGAAGGAGAATAATTAAGTCACCCCATGTAAGATAATCCAAAACAATTATATAGTGGATTCGGGATTCCAACTTCAGGGATTCCAGATTCTGGGTGTTGGCTTCTGGATTCCAGTACCACCATTCCAGATTCTGTTTTCCTGGATTCCAGGTCCATTATGCTGGATTCCAGGTCCATTATGTTGGATTCCAGATTCTGTTACCCTGTTAAATCAGATTCGAGTACTACAGATTTTGGATTCCTGAGATAACATTGCTGACATACCTTTTTTAGTTCATTTATATAACATTTCATTGCTTCTTTTTTGGAAAGATCGCCAAGAGCTGACCAAGCTTCCCTGAGAAAAAGATGTGTTTAATTTTTAGATGTTATATTTTTTCTGATGACTGCTACTCCCTCACACCCCATAAGTTATGGAGGTGAGAGGGAGTGGTAGCTCTGAAGAGATAATATGTATGTGGGATGTATATAAGTGGGTCATTACTGCAGTGAGGTGGGTGGAGCTCCAACAAAACTCCTCCTGGCTGTTTCAACAAAAATAGATGGAATGTTCAGATTTGGAGCAAATATTTATTTAAGAAATGAAGTATGTTTTCTGTGTTTTCGTGCACTTATGAAAACCGAGGTGCGTTTGGGAGAATTTTAGAGCAGATCATCAGTCCAAACACGAGACGGAATCGAGTGTTTGGACCTGCTCGAGATTTTTTTAAATCAACAAAACAAAGAATTTGCAAGCAAACAAAACTTCAATAATTTAATGATCAAAATGTATTTTCTTCATACATCACAAGAACCAATCAGAAAGCTCAATGTCATTTCCATTTTTCATGCACGGTTAACACAGTTAACTGACCAATCAGAGCTCGCGTACTATTTTAATTATTTTATATACTCAAATCACAATGAGATTGCCCTGCACACTTCACACAAGTGGTCCTGATCATCAGAATTAGCATAGCTTTCAAAATTGGGGTGTTTGTACACAACAGTCCCAGTGAGAATAGGTATTTACAAGTCATTTACATATATTTCCTTAATTATATCATCAACAAACATATCACACTGAAAAACAAAATATAAAAATATACATTCTCACCATTTTGCTTTATTAACAACATCCCAGAAGCCAGGCTTTGAGTTAGTGCATTCTCCTTCTTTTGCTTGCTTGAAGTACCCATAGAACTTATTATATATGGTAAGATTAGAATAAGCATCACTTATAAATAGCAAAAATTAAGTTCTCACACTACAACTTTAATGGTTAATGGTCCTCTATGTAAGACTGCTAAGGTCTTCTATGTAAGACTGTTTTATTTATGAGTCCCAAAATAAAATCCCTTTTAGAATGTCAGATTGTACCAGTTCAAGACTATTTGTACCAGTACAATAAATATTGTACTGGTTCAAAATAAATTGAACTAGTTCAAAATCATATTGAACCTGAACTACAACATATACGTCTCATTAACTGATTTCCCAGAACCCTATTTGGTCTTAGCATCTATGTTCTATCATTTTGAACCTGACAGCAATTTTGCAATTAGGTGTATATTAAAAAATTGCTTCCAATATTATTCAGGGTATTAGTTGTAATAGTTGCATGCTGTATATGGCAGGCTAATCTGGACGATTATGGAGCAATCTGTTTGGTTTTCTGAGTCTGAGTCATGAACGGAGTTATGAACAATTGATATTCATATTGAAATAAATGTATGGCTAAGGGAGTTATCATTATTTAACAAGGGGGAGGGCCACCGCTTTTTTCATGCAAGTTTGGGGAGGGTCAGGGTTTTTTTAACATGACTTTGGGGAGGGTCAGGAATTTTTTAGCTTACAAAACAATTTGACGTTTCCTTTATTTGGGGGGGGGGGGGTTGGGATGTCAGGGGCGGATTTAGGGGAGGCCAGTGTCAAAAGGATAAAGAAGCTTTTTTTTTTCTTTGCTTCTGTGTTTTCAATTTTACGGAACTGTAAGTATGATATAAGAGGAACGCATCAAACAAGTTGGGGAGGGTCATGATATTTTAAATGGTATCTTAGGGAGGGTCACACTTTTTTTCCCTTATGGCAAGGGAGGGTCATTGTTTTTCTAGGGGCTTTACCACCATTCTAGTGCCCCCCCGTTAAATAATGATAACTCCCTAATTACATGGAATGTAATATATTATCGTTGACAGCTATAAATTGGTTTTCATGTCAATCGATCAATTTACGTATGCAATCTATGAACAATGTTGATTAAACTCTGTTCATCGATTTCCAATGCCAATCGATTAATTATCGTCGATTACTATCGACTCGTGATTACTGACTGACTTGCGAACCAAGTAAACATTTCAAGCTTATTTTAATAGCTTTAAAATGCTATAACTTACTTATTTGCAATCTTAAATTTAAGCTTAAAAACCTTTAGTTTAAAAACTTTATATATCTCATTAGTCTTACTACATAGTATTTAGAATTTATACGAAAATAAAAATGTATAAACATTTATGATCGATGTAAACGTACCTTTAACATCGTCTCGTAAGGAGGTTGATAAGATCCTGGGTTAAGAAAATCGAATATTGGTAAAAATACAAAAAATAATAACATAAGCTTAATCAAAAAAAGTAATCAAGAGGTTTGGATACCCACCCTTTTTTGGCAAAGAGCGAATAACATTCACTGCAGCCTCGAATCGACAATCCATGTCGTCCGCCATCTTGGATAAAATGAAAAATACATACATGTCACGTGATTTACTGTTAAACGAAAGGGAGTCATTACATGCAGATTTTGCTTGCAAGAAAAACCTGAAAGTCTACGTTTGACGAATATTAACATTGATAAGCCATCCTTTTTATATGCATTGCACTGATAAAAACAATGTTGACTTTTGAGAATCTTAAAAGCATAATTTTTTCTGATCAATTTCCTTGAAACTTACGACCTGAGGTAGTTTTATTAAAAAAACATTGACTTTTGTACGTAAATTTGATAGCGTTTTAAAAAATGATTTTTTGAAAATTGATGGATTAAAAAATAAAAGGAAACAGGAAATGAAAGAAAAAAGACTTTTAACCCAGCATGCTTTGCTGTGACTCATTAGTCCCTAGGCTCTTTCCTGTCTATGTAGCCCTCGTGTTCATTTCGTCTTTAGTATTCGATATACATTTGCTGCTGTGACATTGGTCGTAGTGGTATCAGGATTTTAACCGAATCTCAAAGAAGTTACCAGGTAGGGATCACGTTCTAGATGTTGAATAAGCAACCAGATCTTCTGTGAGACTGTTAAATCATTTTTATATGCTGAAAATGCGCAAAAAATAGCAAATTGTTGGCGTGCTTTCGATGGATAAGTGAACATTATTGAAGTCGACCATCTGAACTGATGAAGTACTTTAAATGTTTTACCGTTAGCTAGCTGTCGCTGGAAGGTTATAACACAGACTACAGATGTAGATTTTTGTTATATAGTTGTTATGTCCAGACATCTTGCTTGGATATAATTTCTGACGAGAGCTACGAAACCGAAAGGTTTTTGTTTTACGAACAGCCAAGTGTTTTCCCCTATGTCAATGGTTTGTTATCAAATCATGACAAAAACCACGCCGGACTGGTCAAGCTAGTTGCCCTCACTGCCTCATACGCATTATAATAAAAGGAAACACGTTTAGCAAGAATCCGTCTTGACATCGAGAAAGGTTTATAGTTTTTACACTGTAGAACGAGCCTAAGAACTTTGAATTCCACTTTTATTACGGGATTAACCGGTTTTCGCTGATTCGGCCGATTTCCTGTAAACGCCATTAAAATACAAACCTTGTCATTTGCTTCCAAAACGTTACCAAAGTTTCTCATCGGTTAAGTATTTAAGCATTATAAAGGTCTGTATCTGACATTAATGTATTTATTCTTCTTCACCACAGCCAACTGTTATATGAGTCTTAAGCAACAAAAACCTACTCTCAGTGGTCAGCGGATCAAAACCCGCAAGAGAGGTACATAACACTTTTGAATGATGCAAGGAGTGGCTTATGTTCATCTTTTTAAAAGGATTTACTGATTGTACCGATAACTGCTATGATTTTGACCCTGTTGTTCACATAAAAATCAATCCAACGCGATGTCACTCTTTATGTTTTTGAATGAC